>VZTL01002163.1:12173-37611 GCA_013400535.1 Scopus umbretta
CCTCAGCTTGAAACCCTGTCTTGTGTTTCAGAGGGTGCTTTCTGCCTGAATGCGCAGTGGGAGGGTGCAGAGCACGTGGGACGGCCGTAAAGCGGGGAAGCGTGGGGTATGCAGTGAATTAAGCAAGAATCTGACCCTGGTTGCTGCTTCTCCCGACAGGTGGATGCTGCAGTGACACCAGAGGAGCGCCACCTTTCCAAGATGCAGCAAAATGGCTATGAAAACCCCACCTACAAGTTCTTTGAACAGATGCAGAACTAGGACACCACAGCAGCCTCACGAGTTGGACAGCAGAACGACTGCTTCACTGCCCATCGGTGTTCAGTTATAGAATAATGTGGAAAGAAAGAAAAACACTCTGTTTTATTATTTACTCATTCTCGCCTTTTGACAGCTGTGCTGTAACACAAGTAGATGCCTGAACTTGAATTAATAAAATCAGTAATGTATTTTCTCTCTCTTTCTCTTTACATTTCAGTCTTTACACTACATTATTAATGAATGTTTTTTGTGTACTGTAAAGAGGTTAGCTGTATTTAACTAGTGCATGGATAGATTCTCTTTCCCAATTATTTATCATGTAGCTCCTTAGCCAGTTGTATATTATTCTTGTGATTTGTGACAAAAATTAAGTCCTAATTGAAATATGCTTTAAGAATTGATGGGGGATGCTTTCTGTGTCTGTGGGGTTTAGCTGCTTCTCTTTGCTGAGCATTTTTTTCTGATCACTATGCATTTTAAAGTAAAACAACATTTTTTAAAAAGTATTCCAGATGAGTTATTGAAATTCTTTTCCTCTGCAGCTGCATTTTCTTGTACAGATTGTTGCTCCTGCTGTATTAGTGACGTAGAAATCATGGGAATACACATTCGTTTCTTTGTGCCTGTTTTATGTGCACACTTTAGGCATTGAAAGGTAAACTTTATTTTCTTTTCCATGTATCTTTTTGATCTTAAAAAAAATATTAAAAAGAATCCCTGTTAATTGTGAGCACTTCTGGGGGGGAAAAGTGCCTGCTGGTCGAAAATTAACGGGGATCCTCTGCAGGATGATTGTACAGAACCATTGCTTATGAATTGATAGCTTTCTACACTGTGTTACATAAATAAATTAAGAAAAAAACGTTTGGGCAAGAGTTTTCTTTGGAGGCAGTAAATAAAGATTTCTGAAAGCCACTTAAACGGAAAACACGGATGTTCACGCTGAGAGAGGGTTGGGAAGGGTTTTTCCTACAAGGATCACGGTATTCACAGTCGGACCAGAGTGGAAGGAAGGCAGCAGCGAGATGGGGTGGGAGCGAGGGGCGCCAACTTTGGCACGCCTGCCCCTCTAAGACCTCGTCTCTTTTTTTTTTTTTCTTTTTTCCTTTTTTTTTCCCTTTTCCTTTCTTTCAGTTTGTATAATAGCACTTCAATGTAAATAAATACATTCCTGGAGGAGTCCCGTTGTAGCGGTGTGTTTCTGCGCCGACCAGCCGCCCTCGCTCGTGCGGAGGAGCACGGCATGAATGGCTACCCTCCCGCCTCCGCGCCCGTCCCCAGGAGCGACGTGCCGGCAAGCTCTCCCCTCTCGCCACTGCTGCCGCCGGGGCTCCGCACCTTGCGCTGTCGGCTTCCTGGCGGGATCAATGCCCTGCAGCGTGCCTCATGGGTGAACGCAAGGAGAAGCCTTCCAGGCTGCAAGACCATCCAGCTGGGCACGGCAGCGTGACAGCGGGTGCCCAGGAAGCACCGCCAGTAATTATTTCCCAAAAGCTGCAGGAAGGGGGTGAAGCCCGTGGTGAGCTGCGGTGGTACATAAACCCCAGCGTGGCACCTTCTGCCCGTTGCCAGCTGGAAGCCCAGCTGAGAGCTTCCTTCAGCCCCTGGCCCTCCGGGGGCACGCTGGCAGAACAGGGAGAGCGCAGTAACCCACACCACCGGGCTCACCTGCCGAGAGAGGAGAGACGCCGGCCCGCGGGCAGAGCCAGCGATCTTCAAGGTGGCCTATGTAGCCAGCTCATAGCGAGGAGCCCTCAGGTTGAGCTTGGAGGTCGGTTGATGGAGCTGAGAATTGGGCGAGGAAGTAAAACTGGAGGTGCATCTTGCATGAAAAAGCAAGCTAATTGCTGTTTCTCTATAGCGAACAGATTAAATAAAGCAGGACTGAGGAAGGAGAGCTAGGAGAAGAATAAAGACAGCAAGAGAGAGAGAGAGATGTCTCTCTCTCTCATATACATATCTCCAGGGAAAGCTTCTCATTAAGGCATTTTTATTGCAAGCAACAGTAGCCTCTTCTCCCGCATTGCCTGCAGCGTCCATCTCCACAGCAAGGTGTAAGCGTGGCTGCAGCAGGGCTGCACAGCTCCGGTGAGTGGGTGAGTCGCTCCAGATCTCAACTAAGACAAGACTACAGTTCCCAGCCCTGTCGTGCTGACTCATCCCTCTCCATCCATGGCCTTCCACAAAACCTCACCTGTTTGGCCAGTTTGCCTGCTGGCCTGGGACGCTGCCTCTGAACCGGTGGCAGGAAAACCATGGAGCTTCCCGTTGCCTGTCACCAACCAGGTCTTTATTCCCTTTGCTCTCCCATTCCCACTCTATCAGGGGAACTCGGCACAAGGGATCAGAGCCCTGGAGATGGTTGGGGTTATTTGCAGGCCCCGGAGTACCAGTGTTTTATAAAGAATTTGCAGAACGCCCCCAGAGGATTTACCATCTTCAATTTTAAAGCTGGACCATTCAGGCCAGAACGATGGGTGGTGGTGAGCGGAAGCCTTCAGGCCCAGAATTGCTCCACAAGAACCAAAAATGTTTCTGTTCAACAAATACTTGGGGTTAGGCTCATGTCTGTTTGTGTATGTCTTGTTATATAGGTCACACATACCCCCTGGAAAGGAATACAAAATTCTTCTGTGTGCACGTCCAGTATTGTAGAAAAAGGGGGAAGGCAGGACGTAATTCAATTTAGTGCAGTCTCATTAAAGGAGCATTTTCAAAATTCCTTTTAGGAGAAGCTGGAGTAATCCATAAGATATAGAGGGCCACCAGCCTTTAGAGCAAATCCCATTTATAATACCGTAATCCCATGCAATCCCAGTTATAGAAAAACGCAATTACTTCCAACAGTAATTCCTAGATGGTCAAGCTTCATGGTGTGGGGTTATTTGTCTGGTGAGACACTGGTGCTGCTTTTACTACTTGTGGACCAACTGTTAATTAATCACTCAGTTTTATGCACCGATTACGTGATCAGTTCTTACGATGCCCTCCGCATAGGCACGCCCCTGAAAGAAAGGCAATAACTACACACCGTGACATGCACGCAAAGCACAGGGGGTGAGCAAAGTTCCTGAAACTTCAAGACGAATGCTCCCGCAGCTGCTGCAACCCTGAAAACTGCCTAGCAATTTATCACAGCTCCCAGGTAATAGCGGCAGCCTCCTGCCCATCTCTAGCCATGCAAGTTCCTTATTGTGGAAAGATTATATTAGGAGTGAATAAAAACATTTTGACAGTCTCATAAAATAGAAAAGCTGACAGAGGACGGTAGCTAAGCACCTCGCTTCCAAGTGTGGGATTGATTGGGCATCATCCACTTCGGCACTAAACCGCGCGGGGCGGTTGCATGCAGCTATGGGCTGGAAACAAAATCCCACTCCCCAGCCTGGAGGAAATTGCTCTTGGGAGGGTGGGGGAATAAATAAAAGAAAAATATCCCTGGCTGTTGATCCATTTAATGGGAAAAAGTTTTCTAGCCTGAGCCATTTTGACAGAAGGGGTTAGGGAGCACTCACAGTGGGGGTCCATCAGCAGAGCCGGTGAGGGTGGTCCCTGGCGAGGGGGAGCGGTGCCGGGCAGGGCTGAGGGCCGGCCCCAACCTCCTCAGCCGCTCGAACACCTGCTGGCTTTTGAAGCCACTGGTGGTCCCGCTCTTGGTTGCTTTTCACAGACCTGCTCAGATTAATGAGTACCAGATGTGAGGTGACGCTTCAGATGTTATCAGGCACATGCTAGAAGAGCCACCCTAAAAAATATGCATATATGTGCCGTGCTCTGCATTCAGTACCTGCCTCTTGCTTCAATTCAGTTCTCCAGCTACAGGGTGGTCTAGTAAAAGCAAACCGAGGCCTAGTGTTGCCCTTACGGAGAACAGCTCACAGCGGCTGTATTTTCCATTAGGTCTGTCATGATCCTCTCACAGCTCCAAAGTCTCCATCCTCATTACAGCTGCACTTACCAAAGCAGTTTTAAGGCCATTGCTGTGTGGCCAAATGGCTCATTTTTATTGTTTAAACTAATGGATTTTGTGGGTGGTGGGTAAGCCGCTGTCAAAATGCCTCCAGGCAGCAAGATTGAAAATATCCTAATGTCATATGAGAACAGATTACAAATAATGCTGTGTGCAGCATCCTGGTTGCGTTCCTCTGCAATTTTTCCACCACTCGAAAAGCGAGAGTCTCGATTCGGTCAGGCCAGGATGTCTCTTCTCTCTTGCTGCTTCCCAGCAATTCTCTCTTCCACCTTCTTCCCAGAAGGAGCAAGCACTAAATCTTCCCTGCAACTTTCTACAGTCTCGGGTAATTTATTTGGCTGACTGGACAGAAAAATCTTTTAAGGTTCCAAATAGAAGTATTGGGATTTACATAGAGGTAATAAAATATTCTGGCTTTAATGGATTCTTAGTTAAAGTTGAATTTGGACCCTGAATTACAGAACGAATCTCCCCACAGTGCCTTCTGTGTTTGTAACCCAGTTTCGCTGAGGTAGTGCAATGGAGAAAAGCATCCACACCGGTTTCAGATAGGATATCACCTAGATCAAAAGGTAGACATCACTCTTTTTAACTGCTGCTAATAAATAATTTTTTTTTTAAAGAGAGAGGGAAAACGAGCTGGCACAGGACAGACTCCCCTCAGCAGGGGCTGACCAGCACCTGCAGGAAGCAGGTCCTTGATGTAGCTGCGACGCTGCTGCTGATCCAAAATGGGATGCGGTAATTGCAGCTATTTAGAGTTCCTGATCACCACACCGGGTCCATCTAACTGTGCCTAAGCACTACTTCAGGCCATAGTAATGGGGAGCATGTCAAGCATGGGATTTTTTTCCCATTTAATTAGGATGAGGGGTCAGGAGAAACGGACAAAATCCCATCTACCCCATACGATGCTTCTCTAAAAAGGGTTTATGGAAAAAACCCTGCACCCCTCCAGCCCCTGCACAGAGATGGGAGCAAACCCGAGCTGCAGCCAACAGTGGTCCCTGCCAGGCTGGCTGGAGGGAACTGAGCTCTGGCAAAGTAATTTGACTTTGAGAGCCCTGTGGCAAAATAAAAGAGCCTAGAATAAATAAATACTGAAGACGCTGATCTTATTTTCTTCTTAACAGCCTTGTCCCTCAACCTGCTTCGTTAAAAAAAAAAAAGAGGTGGCGGGGAGGGAGAGGTCTATTTTTCCGATTTTTTTGTGTGCTAAGCAGCTGGCTGGCCCTTGGGGAGGAGAGGAGGAGGCCGTACCCCTGTGGGTCATGCCCTCAGCCCGGTGCCTCTGGCACATGGCTGGCACAGCCGCTTGTCACTGTGATATGGCGGCAGCACAGGGACCGCCGCTCAGCGGGAACCGCCATCAGGCACCCGGCTGCGATGAAGTGCCTGAAACCGCAAGGCCAGGGCACCCCTCTGAGGGCGATCCAGAGGGAGGGAGCCTGCTGAGGGCTGTGCCTCGGCCTGCCATGCGGCTGTGCCGGCCCATGCCGGCCATGTTGAATTTGCTGCTCCTTCGCTGAGCACTAACGGCTCGGGGCCGCGGCTGGGGGTAGCTGCGATGTTCAGGCAACACAGGGATGCAACGCCGTTTGAGACTAGCCGGGATCCAGCCCGATAATGACAAGTGTGACGTGATAAAACCGTTATCGGCAGTAGTGCAGTCTGGAATCTTCTTTGATGACTTAGGCGTGTGCTGCCCGGCGCCTGCCTGGAGGGAGTCTGCTTCTCGGCACTGCAAGGGCCGGGTCTGGGGAACTGAACCACGGCCGAGCTGGCTTTAGCACCTGAGGAGTTATTATGGAGCCCCTGGTCTGCTGCCAGTGCTCTCTGGCACAGCACTACAAAAGGTGATCATCGCCTGCCTTGCAGGTATGGTTGTCAGAAACCCCTTATTTGCAGCAGAACGAAGTCACCCCAGAGCTGACATAAACAATGAGCAGCGAAAGACTGAGCTGCAATTAGCCCAGGCTTTTTTTAAAATATCCTTTGTACCCATTACCTATACAGAGTGTTGTAATAGGGTTCGTCTTTCATTTTCTGGCGTGGAAAACCTGCACTGCCAAGGCATTTGGCTGGTTTTGGCAATAGGTTTGCTAGAAAAATCTGCTGTGAAAGCCTGTGGGCTGCCAAAATTCAGTAGCCAAAAGAGTTTAGCAGTCAACAGCCTGTTGTTTTGCAAAGCCTGAATTTTACATGGTTGGTATAAAAAAGGTATATAAAAACTAGATATAGGGAATGAAACTCTGTTCAACCCCCCCAAGACAGGTGTTATCTTTAAAAGCCCCCAGAAATGAAGGGGAAGTCGGGAGGAGCAAGCCGATGACAGCAAAGAGCTGCTTTCCCTCAAGGTGGGCTGGCCAAGCCTCCCTCTGCTGCTTGCCAAGGACAGCCCTAAAGCCGCAGTTCTGGCCTGGTCCGGAGAGAGCATCAGGGCGTCCTCTGTCAAATCTGTTGACACTGGGGCACACTAAAGGTTCATGTGCCCACAGAGAGTGGAGCAATTCTCAGCCTCTTCTGAGAGAAGGAAACACCTGGAGCCACAAAAAGATTTCATCCATGATCCCAATCCCACTTAGGATCTGTAGTTTATCCACAAGACCACCGACACCCCCACCCTGACGCTCTTCAACGCGTAATCAGCGCCCTAAGCAGGAACCAGAGGACACCTTCCAAAGGGTGTACGACCCACCAATGGAGGCTTAGAGAGAGAAAAGTCTGATCAGCACTGGCATGACCAAGTCTCCTAAGCCAACCCAGAGGAGAACAGAAAGAATAAGGAATAGCAGAAATACACAAATGGATATACAGTGTCAGAACAAAGGTCCACCTAAGCCCAGCATCCGGCTTCCCATGGTGACTAAATTTCCTAGATATCCACTGTGTTCTCCCCCAGCAGTCTCTCCTTATCAGGACTCCTTGAAGGGTGCTAGTGACTGAGTGTACGGTAGCTGGTGCAAACCTGGGGGAAACATTTAATGTTCACACCACCTGGTCCAGACAGGCACATCTAGAAAATGGCAGTGCAAGGTGGGGCTTCAACAAGATGCAGGCATATAGGCTCTCTTTATTATAGAAATACCACAGTGGGCTGTGTCTAGCCAAGATAACAGCTACTGCCTTTGGCCTTTAATCCATTTTAATGCAGAATCACATTTGTGACACAGAATCATTAGAATAAAATCCAGAGCTTTTAGGCAAGTGACATGTCTGAGAATAAACTCTCTTTAATTTGGCTGAACATACACCAGTCCCACCAGAGGACTGAATTGTCATTCTGAGCATGACTTCGATCAAATAATATGCTTAAACATAATGGTTAAAAAACATAACACAAGTAAGAATGATAATTTTGCAGATTCCTCAGAACTCCCACCTTCTCTAGCCTTCTGGCAATATTAAAGAGTTGGGATTCGGTATGATTTCAGTTGAAGTTGCTACTGAGCTCGTGGCTAAAGCTAAACAATATAAATGCAGACTGAAGGTGGCTTCAGCTTTCAAATCTGAACTCCAGACTCCCTTGTGGTAAAGCCACATAAATGCCATTCTGGAAAGATGCCTGTGATTTCACACCACTGCTCCTGGGACAGAAGAGGTACACAGAAACGATGAGCCCAGGCACTGCCCACCCCTCCTAGCCGTGCTGCAGGTAGATGTGCTAAGGAAGCAAGGGGTTTCCTTCCTGTCTGTCCTGAAGTGCGGGCTCAGCCCCATGCCCACCTACCAACTTGGGAGACTTGAGTCCATCACTATTTTCTGGTAAGCCCAGTGACAGGAGCCTTCCTCACCCTAGGGGACACAAGAGGGCTCAAGTCTTCAGCTGCAGAGGTTTCAGACATATTTTCTCATTTATCCCAGCAGAACAGCAAGCCTACACAGTGACATGGCTATTCAGCACTGGAAGGAGGCTCTTCTGCTGAGCTTGTGCCATCGTATAGCAGCAAGTTAACTGAACCAGGGAGAAAAAAGAGCCTAAGAAGGTTCCTCTAAGGTAGTCATGACGGGTATTGTGGGTTTTTTTTATATTCAGATGAGGGAAGTTGTGGAGTTCTGTGTTAAAAATCAATTTAATACAAAATAAACAAGGGGCAAAAACCCCAACTGTGTTTTATGAGCAGAAGATTAAACCTTGTGCAGTTTCTGGAAGGAGGAGACATACAAACCTACTTTCTGGGGAGGATTTATTGCCCTACTTTAAGAGGAAGCAGAGACAGAGCTCTGAAGCCCTGAGGATATGCAGTAAACACCCACATCCTCAGGTTTTCTTGCTGGTTTGCTCTAGAGGGCTTTCCAGTCATTATCCTGACTGTAAGACTTCATCTGAGGCTTGGGAACCAAGCACGTTAAAAAAAAAACAAAAAAAAAACCAAAAAAAAACCCCAAAACAACCAACCCAAAACCACAGCTTTTATGTGCATCAGTCTTCTATTGATCTGCCTAAAATCATGAGCCCTGGCATATGGCTTTGATAGCCATATGTGAGAGCTTTAACAAGTTTAGTTGAAAGAAGGAGCATTCTGCAGCATTAGCGGTCCTATGCATTCAAAACATGTGCTTGAGCAATGCACTATCCTGAGACTTCACTATATTATGCATTCTTGTCTGTCACCTGATTTCAGGACCTTGAAGATATACTCACATCTCACTTCCAGGCACTTGGCTGCAGTCATATGGACTACAGCCTGCTTGTGATGCTGTGGTTGAAGCGCAAGGTGAGATAGATACTTGTGAGATTAGTCCAGTCCATCATCAGCCCAAATGAAATCCCTCACGCTGCTGAGACTGACACAGAGCAAAAGATCATATTGCTTTTTTGTGGTTATAAAATTGCCCTTAAAAAAAAAAAAAAAAACCAACACAAACACACATAACACTTCCATAGTATGCTTGTGAAAGCAAGCAATTTTGTGTCAGAAATCTTACCAAGTTAGCATACCTAAAATACATGCTTGTTCAAAAAGCAATGTATGCAGGCAAGACACCAAGAGTCAGGGTTTTAGACTCAGAAGCAAGCATGACGATTCACATTTCCCCAGTAAACTCTCTTTCTTAGCCCAATAGCATGCAAAAACACAAACACAGCAAATACCTAATCAAACAGATTCTCTTGCTGGCTGGGAAGGAAGATAAAAAGCGCTACTATTTGTCTATTTTGAAGTAATTGGAAGCTGTCTGAAGTCCGCAGCTCCGTGGCTTTAGAAAATACACAGGATTCTCATTAAGGTAGACTTTTATATTTAAAAGTTCAGAATTAAACACACAACTCGGGAAATGTTGTAAGTCAAAAGCCATAATAAAAATAGACCCCTATCACACAGTCAGCTACATTAAGAGTACACACTTGTATATGCATCTGTGTGAACCTATAGTTGCAATAAACACTAAATATACACACAGTGTAGGCAAGTCAGTGTTAGCTGAATGGCATTTTAAATGGCTCCATATGCTTTTGACTAAACTGCTTTGTAAATGTACACAATAAAGTCCTCAACATTTTGCTACTGCATAATGTTTTCTTCAGTTTTATAGTGCTGCAGACTATTGCACAACTCAAGAACAAACTCCGACTCCATTAACACAAAACCATGGATTTGTTTGTAAGCCTGCTCTGATTATTTTCCTGCAACTTGGCCACAGACTGCATAACCTGTAAACTCTTTGAAAGTGTCTTTTTTTAATCTGCTTTGATGGCCCTTAGCTGAAGGAAACTCTGGTCCAAAATCTGTGCTTCTTCAACGATAAATAATTAGACTTCAATAAGCACTTTTAGCCTTTTCTTATCCGTGAGCATAGACTTCAATAAGCACTGTTAGCCTTTTCTTATCTGTGAGAAAAGGTCTTAATTAGTTTAAAAGTGGGCAAAGGTATTGTCTCTGTAAACATGCAAAATTTTTCATTTTGTGTTGCTTCTGGCTTGGGAGTGTTCAGCTCAGAACTTCATGAGAATGGGGAGCGCATAAGTCTTGCTGTTGCAAAAGAAATGCATGTTCTCCTAGGGTTGAATTAAATGGAGCTGTTCAAGTAACTGGAAAGGAGAGCAGGGGAACCATGAAATATAAAAGCTGTTCTGCAGGAAATGAGTGCTGAGATGCATAGGAAACTTCATGCTGCTGCTGCTTTTGATGAGGAGAAAGCTGATGTGACATCTGGCTCAGCCTACCTTAGCAATTAATGCAGTGTAATAAGTGTGGATCTGCTGATCAAAACATTTGGTCCTGAGGCATCTCACGTCCCCATTATGACCCAAGTTCAAGGTGTTTATTTCAGAGTATCTATAATCCAGCCTCCAGGGCTAAACAATTCAACTGCACGTACAGTCTGGCACTTTCAGAAACCCACCAAACCCTGCCTCCCTCACTTGCCACCCCTTCTAGAAAGTACCATGCCATCCCTTTGTCTGTCTTCTGTTAATGTGTCATTGTCCACATCAGTCTGTACACACACATCATCTCCCCTTTAAGGCTTAGTGCCAGAAAAACTATTTGTGTCTTTCCTGGTGCTGCTCCTGAGTGGCACCACAAAGCTGGCTTCCGTCACACTAGATGGTGTGACCTGCAAGGGGCTGTGGGCTAAGGGTGGGAGCCTAATCCTGAGGTGGTACTGGGAGGACACCTGATTTCTGTTGTCCTGGGCTGGTTTTTTCCCCAAAGGATGAGTATGGCAGGATTTCCTCCCCGGTGGCCACCATGCTTGGACTCCTCTGCCTGAGTCTGACCACAGCCTTGGGGACACATGGGGCCAAATCACCTTTGCGGTGCCTGGCAAACATCCAGCTTGTGGATGTGAGTGGCTACGGTCAAGGCCATCAGCTGTGAGTGGATCCATGTCACCCTTTGGGAACTCATTCCTGGGTTGAGAAATGGAGCTACTGCCCTGGGGTGTCTCACCACACAAGTCCTGCTAGTCAGCCATTACCTAGTTTGGGGTGGGCAAGACTGTCAGGGTAAGGTGGTGCTCAGGGTGTGTGAGAAAGTCCTCTAGGCTCGCTCCCCTTGAGCAGTGCAAGTGGGAGAGGCTGCCAAAATAATGCATCCTCCAGGCCTTCAATCCCTGTGGGAGCCAGCATCGCAGGGACTGCTGGATGTGCTCACCTTCCCATCCCGAGCTAGCTCAGGGAGGCTCTGACTGCGCTGACCACCAAGGCTGCCTAGTCATACATGGGCCTTCGTGGACCCTCACAATATATTTATGGACAGCTCTGCAGAAAGACTCATGTCATCCATGACATCTGCTTCCAGCCTTGGATTCAATAGCTTTGCTGGTATCTTTCTTTTCAAGCCTTCACCATGTGCATGGTGGAAGTCGAATGGCTATTTCTTGCTGGAAGGAGAGCGTTGTGTGACTGACAGGGTGCCAGTCCTCCCATGGCATCCAGCACATGGAGCTAATGACTGTCATTGATGAGGGCCACAAACACACTGGTCACCAGAAGTGGATTGCATGAGGAGGATGGGGAATGTGCTTCATCACTGATGCTTTTGTCATTGTAGTGAATGCAGTGTCAAGAGTCCCAGTGTTTCTTTCTGTCATCTTTCTTCAATCCCTTTCCTCAGAGGAGGTTTATTCTTGCCTTCCTACATCCTCCTCTAAGACTTGCCTACTCTACTCTCTCACTTCTAACACACAATCTACAAGCACGGGGTAAGCATGGTTACCTGGACTACACCTTCCTTGGCACTCTGTGATTTGGGCCCTTACATCCCCATCAGGAATGGGTGCATATTTGAAACAGACTTCCAGGTTCATGTCCTCTGAAAGGGACCTATCCTATGTACACCAAAACCCCTCTGAGAAACGAACATGCCAATGGGGGAAATAGAGGCTCTGAGGGGGGTTGCCTCAGTGCCCCCCCCCCCCAGCAATTCCTAACCAAACCACTAGAGTCAACACAGTTTCTCTTTTTCAGGTGTGAGACACAGTCAGTCTCTCCTGCCTTTTCCTCCTCTCCCTTTCCACCCTTCCTTCCCACTCAGTGAGAAACGTTAGCATTATGCTCAAAATGCCAAAATGATTTTTCAGCTATTCCTGTCCTGATACCAGAACAAGCTAAAAGTAGTTGAACCTAAGTCAGCTCAACAGGAATACAGATTTGCTTTTGCCTGACAAACAGTTCTAGATTTTTTTACCTCTTGGACTGCCCTGAGTTTGCGCATGATTACTCCTTTCCCATCTAACAAGTGTGCAGGGCAAACCTTTCAATTCACCAGACACACCACCAAAAAGCAAAAGCTGTATTAGGTCTGCCTACTGCTGTCCCAGCCCTATAAGCCCAGGCCATGCAGTCTGTCAATGCTTTAATGCTTTACATTGTGCATTATAGGCAGTGGAGAGACAGTCAGCAGAGTCAAGCAAATGACTCATCTCAAGCCCAAATTTACACATTTGGTCACAGGAATTACATGCTAAACTAGATCACCATTGACTGAAATGAGAGAGGAGACAGCTAGTGTGGTGGGGTGGGGGGAGTTGTAGTTGTTGCAAACACTTCTCATGGCAGTACAAATGACAAAAATCCCATTCAGGGAACTATAATGTTGGCTGAATTGGAGAATTTCCCCTGAATTGGAGAAAAGAATTTCTCTGGGCTGTGGTTTTCTCTTGCTTCCTTTTATCTGTCTACAGCATAGGCATCTGCTTCTAAGTGGCCTCTCCATTGACCACCATGGGTCTTAGGGACCCACTCTTTAAGTGTTACCCCACAGCTAAATGACAACGAGTTAAAATGAGGCAGGACAAAGTGGAGTAATTAGGGATGCTAACAGAAGGGATCACTAGCTCTACAACAAGGACTCTAGTTCAAAACTGGGAGCAAGAGCACCAAATGAGAGTGAAGTAGCTAGCAAAAACAGACTGTGTAAAACAATGATAAATGTATTATGCATTCATCAGTTGGTCAAAAAGGAACCCCAGTAGGTAAACTTGTTGACAGGAAAGTCCAGTTCCAGGGCAGAAAAAAGCAGGAATTCCTACAGGCACCAGTTTAAGCCTTTTGCTCAAAATACCTGGCCAGCGAGGACATTTTTTAAAGCTTTTAATTACTGCCTCAGAAAGCTTCACTTGACAATAAATATTTATTGGTGCAAAGCTGCAACATTTTCCTCTTTTTCATTCAGACTGTAAGACACCACCTTCACCTCTGTGCCTACAAATGATTAATTAGACAGCTGGTGTGTGGATGCTGCTTATCACACTGGAGGAGAAATGGTAGCACATAAGGTTTGGGGTGTGCGTTAGGAGGCCAGCTGTCCTGTGCTTGCTGTGTGGGCGAGGAGACAGAGCTTCTGAGGGGAGTCAGGGAAGGAAGGCTCGAGTAGCCCCCTCCCACCTCCATTCAGAGCTGGGTGCCACAGAGGGGATTAGATCCAAAACTTTCCCAGGCAGGCAGAGACTCTGCACTAGCTATCTGCAGGCACAGATGCATCAATGCTCTTTCTGGAGGCATCACAGGCTCTGGCTGGCTCAGAAGTAACTCACTTGTGACTAAATAGCAGCTGCATTTTAGAAATGCAGAAAGAGAAGTATCAGCTTTTGAAAATAGGTGCAAATTGGTGTAAAGGTATAAAATGTTAAGGCAGGAGGAAGGGACAATCAAAACTAAAACTGAGGGCTCAAGCTGACTATCAGTGTACTGCTGGAAGTGCCAGGAAAGGTCTTCCTCCTTCCCAGGGAACCCTGCTTGCAGCTTTGTAGGGAGAAACAGAAGCGGAGAAGAAACCACTGAGATTGACTTGCAGCTCCCAAGACGTCCCAGACAGCTGATGATCCACAACAATTTTGCCTTGTACTACAAAACAATTTTGCCTGCTCGTACCTGTCCTTGAATTAGCCACAAGCAAACCCTACACCCAACAGTGTGATGCACAGGTGGCAAGAGAGAGGGATGGGGAAAGTTCTTGTTTCATATGAGCAGATCAAAACACAGCTGGAAAATAAAGTCTGTCTAAAACATCCACATTCTGCTGCCCAGTTCATTAAAGGAAGAGTTTCAGACTAATGCATCATTACTCGATATTAATATGGAACTAAACCAGAAATAGTCACACGTGACAACTTATGGAAGCCTCAGTAAGGAGACAGACAAAAAAAATAAACGTGATAATATGCACAGCTTAAGATATCAGCATTTCAGGATCCTATTTTTAACCTCCTAAAAAATGCATTTACACATCCCACACATTAGCTACATAATCTCTTCCTATTACTAACAAGCCAACAACCTTCCCCATCATATGGAATATAAAAAGCTTATGAACCACTTGGAAAAAGCAAAGAAAGCATCGTTTGGAGAGGACTTGGGGTAGGGGGGTGTGTGTGATCCAAGGTTTGCAAAATCGTGATGCTGGATGCTCAGCCAGAGTTTGAGGGCACCTGCTGAACCTCAGGCCATCAGTCCCAGGCAGGGAAAAGCAATCTTTACATGGCAAGGCAGGCAGCTTGCACTCACTGCCTCAGGAGCTCAGGGGGACAGATGGGATCATCAGGTCCAAAAAGGAGCTAGAAAAATTCATCAACAACAGCTCCATAAATAAATACCAAAGGGACTGGGTGAGGATGTATCCCCTAGCAGACCAAATACAGTGCCTGGGAATGTGGAGAGAGTGCAGAGGAAGGACTGCCACTGGTAGCCTGGCTCACATGCTCACCTTACATGACATCTCCTGCTGGCACTGTCAGAGTTAAGATGCTAGGCGGGTGAGATGGCCCATTAATATGATTCAGGAGGGTATTTGTCATGCTACAAACAACCTTCAGGAGGGAAAAAAAATTAAAAGCTCTTCCATGTGACTGCAGAAAGTGAGAGAGGCATAGAGAGCATTTGTGGTCCTCAGAGTTTCGGCAGTGCTGGCCACCTCAGGAGCTGCTTAATTACACCGTTATGCCCATTCTCCCCCGGGGCTCTCTGCAGCCAGCTAGCACTGGAGAAGCACTGGGGATAATGTTTCAGATGGACTGTCAGCAGAGATTGGTGGCAGGGTTATTTTGCTGCTCTTTTCTCCTGCTCTAGGTGCATTAGAAAATTAATATGAAAATTCAGGTGGTGGCAATTCTGGAGCAGGAATGGGTACTGAAACAGAAGAATAACACCGCAGTGCTGACATGGAATAAACTCTGACCAGGGAGAGGTTAGGGGTATGCATGGTCGGTGTTCCCTTCAGTGATCAAATTTAAAGCAAGCAGTGCGGGCAGCAAGGGAAGTACAGGAGCATACCTAATACTGCCACAGGGGTGCAATGCCTCAGACGTTGCTGAGCTAATGGCTTGCTTTTCCCCTTTACGCAGATCCAGTCCGTGCCACGCTGTCTCGGTCCATCGCTGCAGCAGCCGAGATGTGTATCACCAGGGATGGTGATACAGAGCCGAGGAGGAGGATGGGTGAGCTGCCGTGGCCTGGATCACCTGGCCACCACACAGGGGCAAGGAGGGCTGATCTCTGTCAGCACTGAGGTAGATGGGTGCGAGGTGGAGATTTCTGGGAGGGCGCAAGCAAGCTTGTACCACTCAGTAGCACTGAAGGTTGGGGGCCAGCTGCTGAACACAGCTGTTGCAGATGGGTTTTGTGATGCTACAGTTTAGAGCAGAGACTAAAAAAACTATCTTCAAATAGCCATTAGAGATGTGTCAGGCCAGACATTGTTTCTTTGCTTGCACCCCTCCTGTTGAGCACTCACCTGTGCGGTGTGGCCACCTGTAATGTCACTTTTCACTCATACCTGTGTTTGTGTGTGTACTTGCTCTCTCCCTACCGACAAGTGCCTTCTCACACTGAAGGGCCTTTGAACATGGGGTTGCCTTTTGTACACCATCATTAACATACTGTGGCATTCAAATCCCAGTTAGGACCCCCATGCTCTAATAGGATTTGTAGTCAACAGGAGTAAGGCAGCTTTCCAAAAAGAACGAGAAAAAAATAACTTGCTCGTTTTGACAGCTGCAGGTCTTCTTGCTGGTGCTACCTAAAGGGAGTGGGATAGGATGCCTGCAGTTACCAGGCAACAGCCAGGTGTCATCTTCTCTTTTGGGCTTTACCCAGTGGACTTGTCAGCTGAAGGCTTTCTGTCCCTGAGAGGAAATGGGGATGCTGGAAGCCTCAGGGAAGGAGGAGCAGGCTCAAGAAGCCTGCAGGTGATGAATTCCTCACTAGTCTGTCAGCTTTCTCCTTTTTTCTTGTCTCCACAAGAAGACATTAGCTGGTCCATCCTTAATGGTGTCAGAGCTGTGGGCTCAGACCCTGCCACACTAGTCAGAGGTGGGCATCAAAACAGGCTTGTTGGACTATCTGAAATATCGCTCGCTCTCTCTGGGTAAAAAAAAAAAAAAAATAAAGTTGATCACTACTGAGAAACTCACTTTGAAATCCTGTAACGAAATCCTATGATTTACCATCATAAATTTTCTCTGAGCTTCCCTAGGAGGGAGAAGGCAGAGGGTAAGCCGGGCTGTTCTCCCTTCTCCTTTGTCCTGCACTTTCTCCTCACCTCCCTCTGCCATGGGCACCATGGCCATGCAGCCAGCACCCATTTCTCCCCTGCTTACAGGGAGAACCTGACTTCCCCCGAGGTTTAATTTATTTCTTTTGTGGCTTTTATGATGCTGATATAAAACCCTGGAAAAAAGAGACAGCTATTGTTAGTGTAATGCTGGAATGAAGTGATTAAGTGTGTGGGGAAAAAAACAAAAAAGGAAGGAAAGAAACAAAAAAGCCAATTTAACCTTACACTCTGTCTCCAGAAAGAGCATTGATGCATCTGCTTGCCTTGCCTGGAACAGCCCGCTGTGTAAGGCTACGCATCAGGGAACCTACCACGATGTCAGCGCCATAAGGTCTCTCTACTTCAAAGCAGGATCCCGCCACTCCTTTTGCCCAGCCCCTGGAAGTGTGAGCTGGCAGCTGCCTGTGCCGTTACAGCTCCATCTGACAGGGAGCCAGAGCCCCCGCTGCGAATGCCCAGGAGAGGCAGGTCACATTTGTGCAAGCCTTTTCCCTCAGCACCTTTCATGACACTCCCTTACGAATTGCTTTATCAGCAGTGGGTAGTCAGTGTTATGAAAACCTTCCACAGCTGGGGCAGGAAGGGAGGAGGTGGATGACAGCATATCATGTCCTGTGTGGGGAGGCACTGCTCTGCCATTACTGCTCATGCAAGGACCATGGTTTGCTATGAGTAGTTAAAAACGTCATGGCAGCTCCTATGCTTTTTTGAAAGAAGATGCTCCAGAACAGTCTGTAGCCTTGCAGGCTCTGCCTTGGGCTGCCTTGCAGGCTCTGCCTTAGAGCCAGCCTCTGTGGGCACAGCTCGCCCAAACTCGCGTCCCCGGACCACTGGGGTCTGCAGGCTCTCGTGGGCTCTGGCAGTCACAGCTTTGCTGCACCCGCAACTGTGACAGACATCTTGGAAGAGAAAAGGCATGCTGCTTGGTATGGAGGGCAGTCACCAGGCTGCCCTTAACAGAAAGTACTGGCACAGTAGCTTAGTCTTCATGCTTCGTGCAGTAAGGGGAGGTCTGGGGTCAGGTGAACATTACTGTCTCTGTTACGGCTGGCAGGCTAGGTGCCCAGCTGCATTAGCAGCACCCAGGCACCATCACACCATCTGAGCCATCTTTACAGGAAGCCTACAGAAACCTCTGCCTGCCTGCAAAGAGATTTAAAAAAAAAAAAAAAGTCAAGGGGAATTTCCTTTCCACAAGGCAAGGGTGTTATCCCTCTCTTGAGTCTTCTCTGCAGGACCGCCTGTGGCAGGTGGGGTGGCTGGTGGTGTACCTGTCATCCTGTTCTTCTCATCTGTAAGGGGGGATAGCACAGTACCCTCAGCCAAATAGACCCCTTTAACATAGTTTGGTTTTAGTTTTTTAAAAAAGGAATTGAGTAGCAATAAGCTCAGGCTGTTTTCCCAGGAGGAGCAAGTAATTCTCTGACTAAAGAAAGGCAGCACGTTAAGGAAAATGTGTGGGCTGCAATGCACGATAGCTTTCATTGATCCCAGCATCAGGATGACTCACTATGAAATGGTGTGAGGACAGACCTGCGGAGGGCTAATAAATCTGTTGGGCAAGCAGGGAGCACCTGAAAGTGGAGTTTTCACTCAGCTCCTCAGGAAAGACAACATACTTCCAAGGATTACTTGCAAAATAATAGAAGCACAGAGAAGCGACTGCCCCTGGCAGCTGTTACAAGAAGAATCTGTGTGCCCTACGAGGCAGCCACAACATGGGGAGCCCAGGCAGGGAGTAGCAATTCACAGGCTGGGTGAAAAGGAGCAGTGACCGTCCTGTTCTTTACAGGCCTGCATGTGCTCCTTCCTGGCAAGTGGTTGCCAGCAGCGCTGCCAAACTGGTTGACCCTCCACCAAGAGGGTGATAGAAAGAACTGAAAGCTCCACCGAAAAAAANNNNGGGGGGTGGGAATGTGGTGGGTTGACCTTGGCTGGCTGCCAGACACCCACCCAGCCACTCTGTCATTCCCCTCCTCAACAGGACAGGGGGAGAAAATAAGATGAAAAAGCTCATGGGACATGATAAAGACAGGGAGATCACTTACCGTCATGGGCAAACATTAATTTAATTTATTGCCAATTAAAATACAGTTGGATGGTGAGAAACAAAGACAAAAATTAAAACACTCTCCCCTTACCCCCCCCTTTCTTCCTAGGCTCAACTTAATTCCTTCAATGGTGCCTGGCAGGAGGCTTTCAGCTACAGCAAAAACACGCGCACGGCAGCGCTCGGGCCGAATGGCTGTAGGTTATCCCCAAGCACTTAATGGAGGGGTTCACCTTGGCGTGAAGTAGGCTGCTGAGCTCCACAGGTCCTCCAGCATGGCCAACGGTGTCGGCGAGGTGCTCAGAGCAAAATTCGGGTTTAAGGGGATTTTATCATTTGAGAAACAGCTGACCCCTGTGAGAACCGAAGGCAAAGACAGACAGGAGGGTGTGTGACTGCAGAGACTGCTTTCAGGGTTTCAGCCTGAGGTGCTGCCTGACCGCTACTCCTGATAGTGAGTGATGCATACTATTTATCTATAGCTTAGAGCACCCCAGAGAGGTGGCAAAAGCCATAACAGAGTTGGAAATAAGGCTCAGCAGGCTGAGCAAAGGCCTGAGGGAGGCAGGGAAGCTGGTTTCTAGGCCTATGTGAGTACCATTTCTGATCTTCTTTCCACGATCATATGACATTAAAACAACAAAGGAAAAAAAAATTGTTTTCTTGGTATGGCAGAATGTGGTGACATGAAATTCATGCCCGCACTATGTGGCTTTGCAGCCAAAAGGATGCATTTATGCAGACTGGAAAGAAACTAAATCACTTCAAAGAATAAGCTTCAGAAATTACCTCCCTGGTAATCCATCTGTCACTTCTAATAAACTGGTGATGCAGTATCAGGTATTGTCATCCTCTGGAAAAAAAATATTTTTCCAGCCAAGTGTAACACCGTGGGAGAAAGTGAATTTTCCTGAGCTGCACTGGAGAAGGAGGTCCCGCGCCCCAGACCCTAGACCCTGCACCCCAGGACTTCCTTCTGGCTATGTTACGCATATGTTTCAAATACATCCCAACCTGCTCAGACATGGAGCAAGCCTCCCCTGCGTCCTGCTGGGCTCTCGTCCCACGGTCAGGCTTCTCAACTCTCGGTACTGCCTGCTCTTTTTGTGTAGACCAAATATACTTAGAAAATCCCAGAGACAATCCCAGCAGGCACAGCTTTTGGCATGAGCAAAGCCGTGAGCAGCTGAGCAGCTGCAGCCCAGGTCCCATGGAATGGTGCTGCTGCAAGGACCAGGATTTTCCTCTCGTCCTCTGGACAATGGCATTTAATTTCGCCGATGCTTTAAGTTGCCTCTGCATTTTGCATCAGCAATGTCCTTTCCACCCTGGCTGCTGCAGAGTGGGTTGAGAGACAGGAGAGGTGGGCCCAAGATAGCTTCCCCTCTCTGGCAATGACTCGTGTGGGTAGGAGATGCCTTTTTCTCCATTGGGATGTCTGGATAAAGGTTTTTCAGGCAAAATATTTTGATTTTTAGAAAACAAACAAAAAAAAGCCTGTCCCACAGAGTTGTCAGTGGGAAGGACAGACAAGCCCAAACCCATGTATTTTCTTCAGAGAAAAAAATTTCTGCTAGCGAAAACCTAACTCTGTCAGAGAGCTCTGCCAGCATTGATGCTGACATGGAAAAGTTTCTTCCTTCCTTTTTGGTCATGTCCTTTTATCTTCTAACTCAGAAAAATAGGGATATAGGTTGTCTCTTGCTCTCTAAAGGCCTGAATAAATTCAACCAGACAGATGTATAATGAGGTTCATTTAACGGACCCTTTTACACTTCAGACGTTTCCACAAACAAGAGTGCATGCGGAATCCATCTGTTTCACAGAAAGCCTATAATACCCACTTGAATTTAAAACACACGCTTAAGAAAAAATTGCACTGTATCTTAATAACTGCAGGGGACTCTGGAGGTCACGAACACGGGGAGACGAGTGGATGTACTAGCATCGGGCATTAATTCCCTTTTGTAAGGTCTAGCAGCGCATGGCGGTCCTTGACCTGTCACAGTGCAGTGTTGATTTTCCGATCAAATGGGTCTTTTCTGACCAGAAATCAGCAATTGTAACGAATTGTATTGCAGTTTTATTAGTAAAACAAACACCCACCGGAGACCGCTATTCTCACTAACAACTCGTTAATACCTTTGGTCGAATCCCATGCATAGTGCCAGCAGGGGTTTGAATGATAATTCAAAGTTCAAGGTAAGCCTTGTTTGTGCGCTATATCAGGGTCATCCGTGTAGCTGCCAAATTTCACATCAGAGAGAGGAAAAGAGAGAAAAGAAATACTCAGCATAAGCCAAGTCATCTGTGAATTGTTTTGGTTGAGAGTTTCCTGATGGCATCCCTTTATTTACCAGACCACTGATTTTCTTTCCTCGATGCTGGTAACGAAAGCTAGATATGAAAAAGCGCTCCTGACATCTTCCATATGTCCACGTGCCTGCCAGTGCAGCTGAGAGATACGTGTGAACCATTCCTTACGGCAGGACGTAGCCTTCACAGAGCTCCCCGTCACGAAAGCAGCCCAAGGGCAACCATGTCGCCCAGATGCAGGATCCCTCCTTGGGCTGAGGGTCGCTTTATCCATTTGTCTCGGCACTGACTGAAAACCTGCTCTGTTTGCAGCCTGCAGAAATATTCCTGAGCCACACGTTTCCCAGCTGCTGCCTGAAAGCATTGCAGGGTTCTCTTATTTCAGTCTCAAGAAATGCTTTTAGGAGTAATCTCTCTGGCAACCTGTATTTATCGTCCAGCTTTCGCATGATTTACACAGTCGTTTCAGCATTATTCAGTCAATGCTCAATTAATCTTGGTTACAAGCCTTTCTATCTAAACCATTTGTATCTTTCTTTTCAATAATATAAACAAATTTCAAAACAGGTATCACAGCATAGTAAGTATTATTACATGGACAGCTCGTGTATGTAGGAGAATATTTCATTATGCCTTTAGCTTCTCTATAGTCTCCAGGCAAAAGATGAAGGGATCAGGCTATCCCGATGTCCTTTAAGAGGTATCAGGAGCAAAGGTTTTGCTGAGCAGCCCCTACTCAGGCATATGGCAGCAGGCTGCTAAGACAAAATATTTAGGTTTCCCTTTTTAGCATATGCAGGCGACGGTCTTGGAAGGCTTAGAAAGGCTTTGGTGGGCTTGCTGCTGACTTTTGTGCATGCCTCAAACTTGTTAGAAACAATAGACTTGCAGGAGAACAGGATAATCTTAACTGAATATTGCCTCCTATTTTAGGGTAGCGATTTATACCTGCACGTCACCACATGCAAAAAAAGTACCTGGACCCGAGAGGTATCACCAGGATCTGTTAGCTGCCCGAGCCTATGGCGCCAGTGTTTCACACTACTTTGCTGCCGTAGAGGCTGCCTCTACCCAGTCAGAGTTGAAGGGGAAGAAGCTTCACCTTGACACAAGCAGCTTGAACCTACAAATGCTGTGAGAACTTGCCTGAGTATCGGCTTTTCTGCACCATGCTGCCTTCACGCATGGCCTCAGTCTGTCGGTGTTGCTTGACGTTGGAGCCTGGAGAAGACTGCTGACACCAGCCGAACAGAAAGCAGCAGTGTAAGTAATGCACACAGTCATCTGTTTGGGTTTGTTGGCCTTGCTTGTCTCAAGAGAGAGGAATCTTGAAAATCCATGATGTGCTGTCTTGGGGTTCAGCGTGATTGCAGGCGCTGGTAGGAAGCCTCTGAAAATGAAAAATGTCATAGTTTTAGCAGAATAGAAGACTAATAAGGTGGTTGAAGAAAGGGGGGGACCTTCTCTCTCCTTAAACCATAATGGTTACAAAATGCGAGGCTCCTGTGTCTCTAAATTACTGCTTACTAAGGCACTTCAGTGAATCAATCTCTGCAAATAGCTATCCCATTTTAACTTCTCTCTAGGCATCCACTAACCCAGCCTCCTGCTCCGACTCCAAATGCAAGAAGTGGCTGCCACCGGCTACTGAATTATAGGCTCTGGCATCATCACAGTGACATTTCATAACAACAAAAATTAGCCTGGGTTTAAAATGGAAAAAAAAAAAAAAAAAGGAGAAAGCATCTGAGGGGAGAAGGATGTTTTTTTCCTTTCAACTGCTGTACATGCGACAGCATGGCACCCTCTAAGACAACATGAGCAGGGCTCAGTGCCAACACACCAAGATGAGCCACCTACCACTTCTCATGAAACTAGAGGCGAGAAAGATCCCCTCCAATTGTCCCGCAACATCCTAGGGCAGTTATTGGAGCCCAAGTGTAATTTGAGCAGCTGCTGGCATTCGGGAGATGTGGGTAGGTGTATATCGCGCACGCTAATGACACGTAACGGTGTTGGCTGATCGTTCTTTTCTCCTTACAAATCGCAGTTCCATTAAACTGATACAGGAACGCTTTAGGGATTGGGCCTAAGAGGTGAGAGTGCCTCACAGCATCAGCCCTGTGCCAGCTCGCAGGGGCTGCTCCCAGAGGCATTGCTGCCGGCGGCAAACCCACACTGCGCAGGGCCTGGCCCTCATGATGTGCAGGTGCACGTTTCTATCCCCATGCGATCTTCTCCACTGAGTCCATACACCAGCTCATGGGGACATATCATTAACAGGATCGCAGAACTGATCCAGCTGAAAAATAACCCTAACAAAACATACTGTGAGGGTTATTTTAAATAATTGATCTATTCTATGCAAATATGAGGTACATGTAACCATATATTATGTCGTATATAATTCCTATTTCTGTTTTCATACATGAAAATTTGTATTTTTTGCTGTATCTGCCCAAACATCAAAACTTGCCATTTTTAACCTGGATGAGTTTATCGCTGTGCCTGACCTTCCTGTGAAGCATAACGTTTCTAACAAAATCGTATTTCACGAAGCTTCTACCATGCACTGTTCCTAGTTCTGATCGGCCTCTTGTACCGCTTTCCAGCTGGGACTCCAGGTCGGATCCTGTCGCCTCACGAGCGCGCAGCCCGCAGGCTAGAGCCAGGACATGTCGCTTGTTTAAAGCAGCAAGCGGAAAATCCAGGTGGTGACGGTGGCAGCCACCCCCACCATCATTCGTTTGAAGCAGCGCTCCCCTCCGTCATCTGCGACGGGGAGAAAGAAGGCGTGGGAATGCTCCCCACCAAAGCTGGAGGCGCCCGTGCTTCTGCTCACCTCCGTGGCTGCGGGCAGGGCGGCTGCTCGCAACAGGGCAGAGCGGGGTGTGGGCAGCAGTTCTTCCGCAGCGACCCCCCCCCAAAAAAAAAAGGCTGATGGAAGTTGAAGGGCTGCGCCCGCACGCTTGGCAAGGGCCTTGCCTCGGAAAAGAGGCGCAGCCGGAGGAGCTGCTGGCCAGCCAGGCCAGGGCGTCTCTTCTGCTGTGCGAGCGGCAGCCCCAGAGTAATCCCCCTGCTTCCCATTCCCGTAACGGAAATGATTTTTTAATAAAACAGGCCCTGCTTTTGAAGCCAGAGGTAAAAAAATCATAAATCTTTCGAAGCAGCTCATTAGGGAGCTGGAATTAAGCACAAGTGAATAGGAATTTTAAAGATGACATTCTAATTTTTTAATTCAAATTATTGATACTGCAATCTTCTATTAATTTCCCTATAATGTGTATATGCACTTAAGAGAACATATAGCCTGCATCCATCTTGCCAGGCGCATACACCCAGGATTTTACCAGCAAGAGACAGAGAGAACAACCCCAGGTTAGTAGAGAGAAAGTTGCAGCAACGCCCACTGTCACAGGGAAACCTGAGTGCAAATATACTCCAGCAAATACATCGACGCAGTTTTGTAATGCAGGAAGCACACAGACCCTATAGCTTCGCAGCTGGTTTTTTTTGTTTTTTTTTTCTTTTTCTCTGCATTACTTCATTTGAAGTGCTTCAAGCACACCACTGGAAATGTCAGAGAACAAATCAATATCATCGAGAGGAGAGTTGTTGCTGCACCACCGTATCACGTTCGAAGAGAGGGACAGCACTGTCCACGGTGGTTTTGCTGGTATGAATGCTACTGCCTGTCACTTCCCCCCTTGGGAAGAGAGAAGTGTTGGGATTTTAATCTTACTTCCGCTAACCACCCTCACTCTAATTCAGCTCAAAGCTCAGAAACGGTGACAAACCATCTCCAGGGTGTGTCACAGCAGACAGCCAAAGCGCTGGCTTAGAAAGGACAGGAGAAATTTTCATATACTTCTAAAAAGCCAGGGTTGAAGATAACCATTTTCAGCTGATTCATTGCATCCGCTACCTGCTGCCCCAGAAGACACGTCTTGCCTGCAGGGAGGAAGGCAGAGCTCTCTGCCTGCAGCCAGCAGCTGCAGGTGGTGGGCAGGAGGAGGAGGAGGGACATGCATCCACCCGGGGAGGTGCAACCCAACCAGGCAGCTTCAGAAGGGCTAAAGGTGCAGCAGCAGCAAAGGGGAAGCTCTCTGCTGGACATTGTGACAAAACGCTGTGAAGCAGCATTAAAAAAAAAGATCCAACAAAAACAAGTGAGTAGTTCATACTTCTTAGCGCAGTTGCGCCAGACTCCCTGCAAATTCAGACCAGGGGCCCTGAGAGTGCTTTGTCACTGTGGTCCCCACCTCCTTGGCGCTTTGCAGACACCCAGTTAAGTAGTTAACCAACACAAACATCTTTCTCACAATAACAAAAAAAAAAAAA
>VZTL01002165.1:0-32598 GCA_013400535.1 Scopus umbretta
TCCCGCAGTTTCTATACTGAGCTCAAGCTCAGGTGGTATGGAATAGCCCTTTGGCCAGGTTGGGTCAGCTGTCCTGCCTGCATTCCCTCCCAGCTTCTTGTGCACCTGGCAAAGCATGGGAAGCTGAAAAGTCCTTGACTAGTGTAAACAAAATGCAGCACTATAGCAGCTACTAGGAAGAAAATGAACTCTAAATTAAGCTGAAACCAGGACAACAATGCAAAGCAGATAGGAGTTACAGTTCTTTTTCTTTGTTTGTTTGTTCATTTTATTTTTTCACAATACAGTTTTGCAAGGGAGTTTTTGACTGATAAGATGCTAAGGCCTAATGCTTATCTAGTCTCCCAAAGGGCACACTGAATGGATGACAAGATTATCCTGATATGCAACAGTTAATACTAGAACATTAAAAAAAAAAATAAATCAACCCTCATGCCTGAAGGTTTAGATGAAAATCTATTAGGATTAGAAGCAAATGTAATGTGGTGGGCATATTTTCATGTACAATTGGTTATATCTTTCTATAAAGCTTTTAGTACTAACCTCTAGAAACGGGATATTGGACTGGATAAGCTACGAGTTGGAAATTTTCTTAATTTCTCGCCATACTGTTGCTGCTGCCTGAGTTTGAATTTGCTGTGCCACATGGAACAGAAAAAAATTGTCAGTGACAGAAGACCTTGTGTATGTGTATGTGTTTAAGAAATTACCTGCCTCTACTGACCAGAAGCAACTCTTAGTTTCATTTGCAAACAACTTGTTTTATGGGATGTAATTTAGCTGGACAATGAGAGATGCTCACCACCCAGCTCATAGCATTTGCTGCCTTGGAAGGGGAACAAGCTGATTCTGCTTACTAGGATGATTACAGTTTCTAGAAAACCTATTTCCACATAAGCCATTGATTATTCATGTTTCAGTAAAAACAAATGAATGAAATGGATGTTCACACTATCAGAAGAGGAAGCCAGAGTGTGAACAGGGTCAAGCACTATCCACTTACCTGTTATTCAAAAAAATGTGACACTTTTGCAACATAGGAGGCTTCTGCCTCTGACTGTGAGTCTTCTGCAGATGACATCCTGGCAAACAGGTGTTTCCCTACCCAGTGCATAGGCTAAAGGAGAAATCTGAGTAACAGTCTTGAATACCATGTACTCAGACATAACATCTTTATTTTCACCTGTCCTTGCAGAGAGATCAATTCGAGACATATTTTTTTGATTTAGAGAACTTTGAAAAGACGTTGAAAATACAAAGTACTGGGAAATAGACTAATAGCTTTCCCTCCAAAATAACCCATGTGTATTGAGTGGGTATATAATTAAACTGAGATTACAGTGTATTTATTACATTATAAAGGAAGTCCCATGCTGTTTCAATTTACAGACTGATTTGGGGGGAAAGTAAGCTTCAAGGGTACTCAAGTTTCTCCAGCAGTCTCAGAGCAGCAGGATTCTCTTCCTACAGCAATTGGCAATGCAGCTACTAACAGTGCTGGCACTGAGACATCATGATTTGACTTAGAATTAATTGCTGTTCCTTTTAGATAAGTGGAAAGCACACAACTTCCCATTCTATCAGTCTTGTTATTGGTGAGACATATGGTGACTGAATGATGTTTGAAGGCTTTCTTCCAGCCACAAAGAGTAGAAACCTTAGATATAATTATATCAGTCCTTAGCACAAAAGAGAGCCTGAGGGAACTGTAGAGCTGGCTGGTTGGACCACTGAACAGTGTGTCATATTTTTAAATAAAGACAATAAAAATAAGTAAAGTTCCCTCATAACTGGTGTCCTGTTGTGAAAATGTGTAACTTCCTGCTTAGAAAGAAGCTGTACTGCAGAAGACTCCATTCTAAAAATAACACTGGGGAAAAAAGGTAAATCAGAAAATACATCTCTTTTTTACATCATATACTATTGCAGAAATACCAGAAAGGGAAAAAAAAAAGGTCCACCAGCCCCAAATGAAACCTGAATTGTTAGACATACAGAAAAAATTAATAAAAAATACTTTTCTCATGCTACTCTAAATGTTTAGAGATAGAAGGTTTTTGTGGAAAGAAGAATAAAATTGACAGAGCATGACAATACTTCCTAGAATAATCTTCTGCTTTAAAAAAAAATCTCACTACAGATATTAACATACTATGTTGTCTGATGCTATAACATTTTTTCAAGATCTTACTGTAACCAGAATCACTGTATAAATATTTCAAAAAAGTTTCACTGATAAATAGGTAACCTTGACTGACAATGTAGTTATACTATTCATGAAAGTGGGGGATTTTACCACATGTTTAGACTACAATTTATATTTCTTATACGAATGGTTGCAAAACTACTGTTACAGAATTTTGTGATAACTAATCATTAAATCACCACTCTTTATACTGCAAGGTTTACTTTAAAGTCAATAAAAAATGAAATAAGACATTACAGAGAACACAGCAGGAGCTTTCAGTATTTAGTAAATCATATGGCTTTGAATTTCTTAATCAGAACTGCTTCTGTTGCCATCATATACAAAGCAGGGATTAAGGCATGACAATAAAAGTCAACATTTAATCAGTTATCAAGAATGGGAATATTAATAATGATACATTCCAAGGACAACTACAAGTGTGTGGTGCAACAGGAAACCTGGGATTGGACTCAGGTAAGTTTAGAGGGTTCCTTCTACATGTCAGGATTTTAGAGGATTCCTTCTGAATGTCTTAAATATAAATAAAGACTTAAAAGGAGGATGTATGCAAACCATGAGCTTTTAATTGTTTTTCTAATTTCTTAGCATCTCTGAATTGCATCAGGGAACACCTATTATTTGTAAAAGTAGTGCTATGGTAACTGTAAGGATCAAAGCATGCGAAGAGGGAAACATTTCTGGATAAAATTATACCTTCTGTAGCAAACATGAAAGAGAGGGAAAAAAAAAAACCAGAAAAAACATTGTGGCTTGTAGTTTCTTCATTAAGTTCTCCCCTGTCTCTCAAACATCTGAATTCTTCCAATTGTTTTAGCTAACCTAGTAAAGAGATATGTCTTCTCCTTACAAATTTTGCTTCTCCATTTTTACTTAATTCGTACAGATTCTTTCTTGTTTCCTTACCCACATTTTGTTGAATGGAAGATCTCTGAAAAGCAGCTGCAAGACCGACAATAGTGCTAATTATATGCTTCATCATGCCAAACAGTTGAACAGTCACATGAATTTGAAGAGTGACAGAAGAACAAGACTTTTTGGGGAAAAAAATACAGAACTAATCAAATCTCCCTGAAATTCTAAGATAATTTTTAAGTTTAACTACAGAAGATAATTTAATGGGTAATATTCAAATTATTTATTGTATTCGGGTGTTTTTAATCTAATATAATTGCATTATGTTTTATTAAAGCCCTAGAGACTCATCAAGCCCTTGATTACATGAAAAAACAAAGAGATCTCTGCGTATCACTGGAGAAACATCTTTGCTCCCTAATCCCTTCCCTATATTTACCAATCTGAGAAGATCAGGCAGTTACCCCATTCTGATGTTTGAGCCTAACCGTCAGGCTGGGAACATTTAATCTGAAAAATTGACATTATGGGCATTTAACATTCTGTGAAAACTTCCCCCAAAGACCAAAAAAAAAACATGAAGTGCTTGGTGGCCTCCAGAAAGGATGAAGAGAAATAAATGCAACTCTGTGTGGATTTAGCATTTGACTAAAAGTCCAGTTTGACAGCAAGGTATAATATCCTGGAAAGGAGCTTTCACAAAATTTTTTTCTTTCTGTTTGCTCTCAGAATTGCATACTGGCCTTCCAGCCAGCAGTATCTCTGGGACAAGCAATACAGTCTACAATTCAAACAATAGTCAGGACATGTCTGTGCCCCTGCTGGTATGTAGGTGTGTTACAAAGGAGGCACCTGCCACTCAAAATAAGAGAAAGCCTCGTTCACACCATTTAGTGGCAGCAGTTCCTATCCTACACTGTTCTTTCCAAACTGTGCCTAGCTGGCTCAGGTCAAACCTCAGGCAGAGGAGAATGTGCTGAGGAGGACATGTGTGGAAGTTCACGTGCTGAGGGCTCAAGTCCTTTCGTTCTCCATGCATGGTTTACTAGAATAGTCTCAGACTCCCAATATCTCAGTCCACTAATATTTTCTTCATATCCTAATTAATTTCCAATAAAATTATGGATTGTAGCTTGCATTATTACACATTTCCCTTTCACTAAATTATGTCCACTTTCCAAACAATTTTCCTAGACTGCATGTTTCATTGAGTTTGCCCTTGGCACATAGATGACTATGGAACAATCAGGCAGTAAATATAATGATCAGTATATAATTATTATCTTTTTAAAACAAAATTCTTAGATGTGCAAAGGTAGCAAACCACAGAAATCAGTAAATTGAATTAAAAGTTATAAAAGCAGTATTTACTTAGCCAGAGTAAATAGTCATTTAATTATTCATTGTAAGTGAAATTGGTCCTCATCATTTGTCATCATTTCTTCTTTCTCTGTCGTCTTCTCTTTTTGAGTTTTAGTGTATCCCTACTGAGAATCAGGGAGCAGACTTGCATCCAGTACGCAATATGTGGGCACACATATGGACATTTTCTGTTCTTTATGACTTTCCTAAGAATTCCTAACAGCTGAACTTTTGACAACTACTGGAAAAACAGAGGGCCTACTTTAAAGTCTTAAATCAGGTTTTATTATAAGACCATTCCATCTCTTTGTATGTATGGAAAATGGGATCGGTATATGTTTATGTGTAGAGGTGAACATTTTACTTTAAAATTTCCTTTTTGGCTGTTGAATGTAAATGCATAGACAAAATCAATCAGAAGAATAAGGTCTGTTTTTTCACTAGTCTAAATGAAGAAAAAAAAGATGCTTAGTTTCAGATTAACCCATTTCATTATTTTTCCTGGAAACAGCTTCATTTTGCTTCATTTCATATATCATACAATATATTTAAAAACAGGTTAAAAAAAAAAATCAAATAGCTATTTAGAACCTGGCATCTGTTTTTCGCTTGGTTGTTGGTTAGTTTGTGGTTTTACCTCATTATCAAGAAAGTTAAGAACAAAGGAAAATTCTACTGTCTGGCTTCTGATCTATTCTTTAAGTATTCAGCAAAAAAGTGAGAACACAGAATCATAGAATTGTTAAGGCTGGAAAAGACCTGTGAGATCATCTAGTCCAGCCGGCAACCCAATAACACCATGTCTAATAAACCATGTCCTGGGGTGCCACACTCNAAAACAGTTTAAACATAAAACAGTTTAACATAAAAAGGTTTAAAACACAGAAAACAAAATTGAAAACACAGAAAACTCCAAATAAGGAGAAAATGTCTACTAAACATATGAACATCAAAGAAGAATCAGGAATTAAGGAATTATATTGGAATGGATTTGAAAGGACCTAATTCACCTGAGAATAGATGAACTTCTCACGACAGAAGGTCTTTGCCAGATGAGTCAGTTCTCAGGACATGGTGATGGAAAAAGTTTGGACTACCATTTTCTACAACTGCTGGCTCCAGTAAGAAGAACTGGCAGAAAAATCAGGAGATAAATGGCTTTCCTATTTCAAAACTAGCACTAAATCAAGAGCAATCCCAGGCTGTCATGTCCAGGCCTCCATTAGCTGAAGCAACCACATAATACAAAGCTGTTGCTATTAGATACAAACTGGTATTAAGTGATTGTCCCATTTCAGTCATCCAACCAACATTTGAAAGGCTGCAGTAGTGTATCTTTTGAGTTAACGTCTTACAAGGTTTCTCTTGTAATTGTCCTATAGTACTCCTATAGTGCTGTAGGACCTCCAAATACATGGATTTCTATATCAGCACAAGTGAGAAACACTGTTGAAGACTATTTCTTCTTTTTTCTAGCACAGTTTAACCTGTGGAAGGTAAGGTTCAAGATCTAACTGCAAACACTGAAACTATGCTTTTGCCGCACAGAGCTCTATCGGTTCATTATGGCATTTCTTGTCATTAAGGGGAGCACTGTTTGCTTGCAGTGGGTTTCTGCCAACATAGGACCCACTCCTTTCTACAGCACAAAAAGAACTTTAAGGTTTTAGCAATGCATGATGAATGTCCTTTGACTGTGTCTCCCTCTATCTCATCTGTGTCTTCAATGGGAACAAACTGGGTGGAAGCGTTATGTAAATGAGGAAGAAAGAAAAAAATCTGTATGAAAAATATGTAAGCTTTCTACACACAAGCAGGTATTTATTGTCTCATTAAAATATGCAAACATATCACCCCTAATCAAAATATGCCCTAAGTCAAGACTTTCCATTAAAGCAAATCCTCCTATATGGTCTTTGATTGGGGAAGGGAAAATGTTTGAGACAAGCATTTTTCTTTTTATCTCTGCAGTGTTTGTAACTGCACAACACTGTTGGCATCCCAATTCCTTTGTGTTTCCCTAGTGAGTATATAATGGCTTCACTTAAACAGCCCATTTTCCTTAGAACTGTTGATAAAATTCTGAAATTCCCTTTCATTTAGCCATCAGCTAAAAGTACTTATCCAGCCTCTGGTTTTAAAGGTTGCATGGTCCCTTAAGAATAGCACCTGTGTCACACCGGATTTTTAAGCCACAAGTTCTTCTTGGCAAGTATGTTTTCATTGCTTCTTGATCTCCTGCAAAGTCAGCTAAGCTTCCATGTAGATTGTTCCTTAGGGTAAGGTTAAAAACAACAGAAAAGATGCTTTACTTTAAAGCTGTTGTTTCTGCTGGAGCTCTACAGTAAGGAGTAAATTGTGCATCAAGGGGAAAAAACCAAACAGTTGCATGGGGGAAAGAAGAGGTGAATACCTACTAAATTAGCCAGTGATGACAATTATCTGTTCAGAAATTATGTGCATATTCAGTGCATACTTTTTCCTTATTACCTCTTAGAAGATTTTCTGAATGGCAATAACATGCTCTGCTTTATCGTTGCACCAACTTCTCACACTGTCAATAGTCACAAAAGCGTACAAAACACAGTTTCATGTCTAGCAAAAGAATCAGCAACTTGGGTCAAAGCATTTCTTCTGTCCTGTGCTGAAGCCAACTAAACTGACTTGGCTGTGGTGGCACTGTACCCTCAGTAAGCCATGTTCTTCACAGGTGGTTAATGTAGTTTTGGTGTAATGTGCCTCAATAAGAATAATTCATTGCTTCTCACGCCTCAGGGCATGTAACAAAGAAGGAAATCAGTATCACGACATGATATTTTTGTTACTATTATTTGATGAGATGGCTGTCATTTACAGGGAAAAACCAGTATGCCTTCACTAAGAGACACAAGACATTACTTTCAGAGTAAGTTATAACAAATATATGCTTAACAGGCAAACATGATTGAAAATATCATCTTCCACAGACTATTTATTGACATATGTGAATATTGTATGTTATAGCTGATTAGGCAAATTAAATATCCTCTTTCTTGATTTCCAGTCTGAGAATATCTACTACACATATTTGACATTTCAACAGAGATGAGGATAACAGGAAATGTAAGTGCTCATTAACAGATTTCAATTTTTATAATAGAAAAGAAAAAATATAAACAATTTTTTGCATATATTACTGGATGCAAATATGTCACCTGGTCCTTGTCACTCTGTGGTGGGCACTGATCTGTTTTTTATGCCATCTCTGTGCTATCTGTGCTAAGATTAGAGAGAGTTGGATGCTTGGACAAATATGACTTGCAGTCAGAAGAGCTATGTTTTGTGTTTTCCTCCACCACAGACATCCTGCAAGCTCCTTCAAACACCATCTGACACTTTTGTGTCAAAACTTTTCCAGTTGCAGTGTGATTTTTGGCCCTTAAAACAAGTGGTGCACCAGGCTTGTGATGGATTCTGTTACAGGTGAAAACATTAAGGATGGATGTGATGAAAGACCTGGCCAAAAGGACATGCTGTCTAACAGATTTAAAGCAGCTCTGGATAGGACAGATACAAAGGAAGAGTAACAACAAATCGGCAGTCTTTGCTCCAGGGATGGAGATTTTTGGCCTGAGCCTGAGTTTGAGTGTAAGGCAAAGGATTAGCTGCTTGCCACCCTTGGTACCAGGGCATGGTGCCTGGGGAGAGGGAGGAGCTGATGGTAGTGGCTTTTGGGCCAAGTGTGCTCAGACTGCCCATGGCTCAGCACTGCCAAGGAAGGCACAGTTAGGGTTCAGACCTTGCACAGCCTGGAGAGTCAGGCACCTCCAAATGGGCTCCAGCCCCCTGAGGAATCTCCTTAGTGAGGCAGAGAGAAAATCCTGAGCATATTCACACCTCTAAGGATAGTAAATCCATAATTTGGTGCATTATTCAGAGTGATGTCTTCATGGTATTGCTGGTAGGAACTCCTCTTTTTAAATGTTTGAATGAAAGGAGGAATTGTTGGTTCATATCCCAAATGCCATAATCGGATGGTTACAACACTGAGAAAGCACTACTCATCTCCACAGATGTGCTCTAACCACTGGGCAATAATGAAAAAATGCAGCCAGACACTACCTTTCTTTTTAAAACTGTACCAGCTGAAGAAAGAAAGAAAGAAAGAAAGAAAGAAAGAAAGAAAGAAAGAAAGAAAGAAAGAAGGAAGGAAGGAAGGAAGGAAGGAAGGAAGGAAGGAAGGAAGGAAGAAAGAAAGAAAGAAAGAAAGAAAAGGGAATTTCTTAGGGACACAGCGAGAAGCTGTAATCCTGTAACCTAGAAGATTATTGGTTTGTAATCACAATCTCAGGCAGTAGTTTTCACTCTAGGTAATAATCCAAAGTAAAATACTAATTCAGGTGAACTTGGTATTCTAAACAAAACCAATTATTTTAGTTGAAAGGATTAAGGAATTGGACCTGTAATGTTTAAGGGAGTTCTTGAAGGCAGAATTTCTCCACCATCAATAAATTTCATGAGCAGTAATAGTATCAAGCAAGAGTCTAAGTATTTACACAGGAACTGACTATTAGGGACAGTGGTGATTCATCTTGTAATATAATTAATGTCTCCTTCAGCTGTTCTTTAACAATGTGGAAACTCAGCAAGAAAATCAATGTTAGGTTCTGCCTGGATTTAAATTAAAGCTTCATGTATGCTTCATTTCAGTAGTGTAATCCTAAAGGGATAAAAGAACAGTGATTCTTTTATCATAGCACTCTCAAGATCAGGCAGAGAAGAAGAAAAATGTCTCGGACGGTAAGTGCTCCTATCTGACTGTTAAAATCAAAAGCTTGTAATCCAGCCTTAGTGACAAACTGAAGAACGGTCTCGGAAATCTCTGCTTCCTCCTCCAGTTCCTTCCCTGCTCTCATATTCCAGCATCACATTAATGTTTTCTGTGATGAATCCAGCCACAGCCCAATCTCACCCATTTCTCAGTCACAGAAGTACAACTGCACCATGACACATTCTTGGTGTTATATGACTCACAGATAAGCTGTATCATCAGCATCTCGTAAATCTTTCTACCCAGTCTCTCATTAGCTATTCCTATTGCTGCTGACTTCCCTGCATGTTACTGCATACACATACACTGAATAGGAAATTCTGATACATATTCATCCTATAGGCTGCAAACACTCTTTATGGCCTTTTCACAAAGACCTCTAAATCATGATTTTTGGGTACACACAGGTTTTACTACTGTTTCTCAATAACTTGCTATGCCCTCCATGTTTCTAAAGATTTGAAGTGATTTTGATGACCTTAAATGGGCTGCATTATCAGAAAAAACCAAACATTTGTCACAAGATTATCAGACGTTTTTTATAAAAACATAGATGCTCATAATTATTATGCTTCTGCATAACAGTGTGAAAATATATTACCATGTACAGAATGTTCTACAATGACATGTCACTCTAAACAAAAGTACAAATTAGGAGAGGATAATAAATGCATAAATTGTGTATATTGCTCACTGTGGAAATACTCATTATTGAGGGCTGAATAAGATGAAAACAACATTGTCCTGTTTTTCTTGATGTACTAAAGGAACAACAATAGCTGAAGGTTAATTAATACGGAGATTTCAGTAACAAACTCCGTATCATATTTCAGATTCAAGTATTGTGTGATTTTGATTAATACCAAAATCTAAAAGGTTTTTCTTTCACAGCTGATTTATGTAGCTTCAGCTCTTTTATTTTCCAGCTGATTTCAAATTTTCTAGTTCACTGGCCGAGTCAAAATGACACATTTCTTACTATGTATTGCACCAACCAGAAAATATTACTTGTCTATCCATCTAAATATGCAGTTTGTTTAAGTTTTCTTGGTTTGGGTATTTTTTTGCTTAAGAAAAAATCTACTTGCCCATTTGTTTAAACAGGTTTTTTATAATTTCTCTCTCTAAATGATTTGCCTTAGCTTCTTTCAATGATTTGATTTGATGATAGTTTTAGAGATATAAAAAATATTAAAGGGATTGGCAAAATTTCAACCCACATTTTGTCCTCCATTTTCAGAAATAAGAGATTTTGAAAAAAGAGGTTTGCTCATGTGTGAGCATAAAGCTGAGGAGATGGAAGAGGAACCTACTTATAACCTAGATACAAAGGACTCCATCTTCAGATAGGCTCACTAGCTTGGCTTTCCATCCGTTATTGTGGAAACAACTGAGATCTTGAAAATATTTTTACTCTGAAGTTACTAGAGATAGAACAACATCAATCTAAGCAGTATAGACTGGCCATGAATAATTTCAAGCTAACAAATAGAAGGTTACTAATGATCGAAGAAGTGAGGTTCAAGGTGGGAAAAAAGTAGCTGTTTTTACATTAAGTTTAATATGCTTTTGTCAGTGTTTTATAAAACGTATCTGTGTGAAAGATGAAGGCTGTGCTTTCCAGTACAGGGCCTTGGGCTGAAGCCTAGAACTGGGACAGAAGACCATGTCCAGCAAGGGGGTTTGGCACATTGTCCTCAAAAGTCAGTCCTACACTGGCTGTCCTATATAGAGACACTGCTCCAAATAAGTGAACAAGCAGGGTGGCAGTTCTATATTTCTACTTCTATAACTCAGTGGGAAGGAGCTGTTATTGTAGGAAAGACCTCACACCTCAACCAGGTCATAGCAATTTTGATAAGGCTTGCTGAGCCAGGAATTTGTTCTGGTCCTATGGTCCTTTTCTTGATGTACTTGAAGCTCAGGGACATCACCTGAGGAGTCATCTATTATAAATGCAGGACTGATAAGTAACACAGACTAAAGTAAGAATTTCAAATTGGGTAATGGATAAGAGATTACAAAGGGTCCCAGTAATTGTTTTTTCTATCAGGTAAGTCGAAGGTTTTTTATGACAAATCCTTTCTTTCTTTCTCATTCGGCACCTCCTTTATAGCATGCACAAGTCTTACACAAATGTCCTCTGTGGCTGCCCAGTGCTGCTCCCTTTCCTTCAATGTCAGTTTGGTTTTGCATGCTGCATACAATCTAGTAGCTGGATTTCTTCTAGCACATTCAGAAGATCAAAGTACTGACTAAAAAATATGGCACGTTCTATAAAAAATAGATGTACCATTCAATATTTAATTGTTCACAGCCACTCTTCTTCTTCCCCTTCTATCCTATAAAGGAATTGTGTCCAGCTTGGGTCACAAAGGAGAAAATATTGCCTAGGCTTCTATCTATTTGCATTAACATGCTATTTGATTCTGCACCTGCAGCTAGCAAATAAATGGAGAGTATTAACTGATTGAATCAGTAGGTCCTCAAACATCTTTCTCTGTCAAAGACTTTCACTGGCATTTCAATTAATTGATCTGGGCAGACTTTCTGTGGCTGCTAAACACTGTCATTTCCTTAAAGCTAACACATCTTTTTCAGTGAAGATGCTGTTGTCAGCCAGGCCTGAGTAGTAGCGATGCAATCCGAGATGTTTTCTACCAGTGACACCAATTTCTTGCCTGATGTTAATCTTGATAGCTTGTTTCCTTCTGCCGTTAAAGATCTCAGTGACAGACTATCACAGTGTAAGCTCTTCCCTTCATTTACTTCTAGAGTGTCTCCTTTTACTTGTGTCCCAGTCCTGTCAAGCTGCAAGAAGCTCTTTTTTGAATAACAGATTAGAGATGGTCAGGAAGTAGCTGCATTTATCTTCCTGATATTGAAATTCCTTTTTTTATTTAATCTTTTCCCTTCTGACCTCACCTTAAAAAGAACATCTTTCTGCATACTTTCTCTGAGCAAATAAATAAGACTCATGTTTGTGCTGAGAGGAATACCAGGCTGCACATTCACATGATTCATGGGAAATTCTTCAGGAAAAGCAACATAGAAATGCCCAAGAGTAGCCATAGCTAGTAAAAGAGTATCAGTAACAAAAGCACGTCAGGTATCTTGGTCTGTCTTAGATGCTTACTGGAGAATAATGTATACTTTAAAAGCTAAATATTAAGGCTGCAAATGAGAGTGCAGTATGGGAGAGGACACTGGAGTTATGCGACAACTTGGGTTTCCATGGGACCTTGGACAACTCATCCTTCACCCATGCCACACCACCCCAGTGAGCAGCGTCAACCACACGTCCACTCTGCCTCAGAGGTGCAGCAAATCTGAACTTATGGTGATGGAGTGGTTTGGGGTGACTCGTGTGGCAAGTGCTATGTAACCATAGGTAATGGAAAGGAGAATTGATCTCTTTTATGTGAAATTTAGGTGCTGAGAATTACAGCTAAATGAAATTGAAGTACTGCCTTGACCTTTTACTATGTCACAACCTCTGACATCTTACCTCGAAATCAGCCCTTTCTTTTTAGCTTACAGTAGGAACAGATTGAAATGAAATTACAGGCATACTTGGTTTACAAGTGGATTGCCTCATGAATGCCAAATTATTTTTGAAGCTCTGAAAACAAATGGCCTATATTCACCTTCCCTTTAGCTGAATGCTGCATATAGGTGTCGCAAACCCTGAGCTCTCTTTCTTTTCTTCAAGGATTTTTTCAAGTTGTATCAGTTTTCTGAAACCTGGACACATGAAACCTTCTATTCCATATATTTTTCCCATTCCTTAAGTTGCTGGGTTTGCAGTGACAGTTGTAGACTGAATATGGTGGCAGCAGCTTGTGGCTTTTTATTCGTAAGCTCAACCTTTGCTTTACAAAGACTTGCAGTGTGACTCCTTTGAAGACAGTGATTTTGGGGGGCTGGACTGAAACTTGATTTAACCCCGACTTTCTCTAGCACCTGCAGTCATTTATTTCCTGGGTTTGCTTCCAAATCTCCTGTAGGTAAGCAGCACTTACCTTACAGGAATTTTATAAATGGCCCTGATCCTCCAGTAGCTTATTTGTGGTTTTATGTCATATGTCTGCCTATGTGTCTTAAGTTTCTCTGGTATAAATGGCCGCAAGCCCTGGGTCTCTCAGTCTCACTGACTTGGGGTGGGATCTGTATCTGCCATCTTCAGCAAACTGGAGCCAGCTGCCCCTGTCCTCCTGAAACCAGCTCTGCCCCTCAGAAATGTCTCAAAGGTGCCCCAATCCTTTGTGAATTTCAGTCAAAGTTCAAAGGCAAGCAAGTACCACATAGCTGGGAATTTTTAAGTCTTTCCTCCCTATCTCTCTAAACTATGCAGCTAAAAATAAATCTCTGCTGGCACACCTTCTTCAGCACATCTGTTGTTCAGCTAAAACCTAGCCTTTATAACCATTTGCTACATTAACATTCTTTACCTTGCCAACAGATGGAAGGAGATGCAAGTAAGAGTCATGTCTTGTCAAGGCTCACTATATATTAAAGTATTCAGTAATACATTTTAATTTACCTGAATTAACAGGAAGTATATAGAGAGCTACTTGAGGTGACCACATCTGGTACAAAATTTTACCTCATTTTAAGAATACTGCTAGAGGAAAACTTTTGAGAGCTTTCTAAAACTGGTTTTATCATATGCCTTATTTTAGTTGAAGTTATTCAGATTCTGATCATGCAGCTTTTAAATGCTAATATGCAATATGCTAGGAGAACAGCAGCAATGTTTATCTGAGCATCCACCAGTATTTACACCTTATTTCTGTAATGCATTTAGCATGTAAGTAAAATGTTCCATTAAGAGCTCCTAGAGTCACAACTTCAAAATGAAAAACTTATGTTTCATTAGCTATAGCAATATCCAGAGCATTTCCTGGAAACGAGTTACCAAATCTTAATTCTTGTCACCTATAATATAGATTAATTATTTAAAATTTAACCAATTTATCCTCAGAGTCCAACAGACAGAGTTTTGCCACTGAGGTATCTGAATCTATTCAAGGAAAGACTCCTAATTCCACACATAATAAAATACATGATATGCTGACTGTGTTATAGGCCTAATAGCCGATTCAGAGTGCCTTCCTAAATAGCACTTGATCCAGACTAGGGGTGATATTGTAATGATATTCATAGTTGTTGAATATGTCTCTCTGAACAAGGACTCTATTTAATATTTACTGGAGAGTAGCAACACATATTCTATTCCAAGAAGATGCTATAAATCTTGTCAGGAAAATAGTACTTCTAACAATTTATTATAAGGTCGCATTTATGGCGCTTACAAACTTCTACAGTATATATCTTTATATATACTGCTAATAACAATAATTTGAGCTATACTATTAAAATTTTATCATCTAGCTGAAGAATTTTATGATTGATACAGTAAGAACAAGAACTGGAAATTATGCTTTTATGACATGATTTTCCTTGACTGTCACAAATATGTATCCATTCAACAGGTATAAAAGCATATTATGGATTTGTTCAGAAATCATTTTTTACATATGTAAGTTTTGGCATTTCCAAGAAAGCAGGGTTCTTTTGTCTCATATAACCAGAACCTAAGGTATTATGGGGAGCAAGTCTATGAAATAAGATACAAGTAAACAAAGAAGCAGAATCAGAAACATGGCTTAGTGTAAACAAAGGAAGGATAGGACTGTAATAGGAGCTATCAGTCTGGCTAAACGATGGGTTCTTGCTGGACCTCAAGAAATAAGAGGGAAGTTTACAGAAAGCAGAAACTAGGTCAGATTAGAGGAGAAGATGATAGAGTAATAACACAAAGGGACAAAATCAGGGAGTTCAAGGCACAAAAAAGACAAAGCTAGCAAATGACATAAAAGGTAACAAGAGAGTGATATAAGTGATAGAAGGAAATGCTGTGGGAAACATGCTGTAATATACGCTGTAGGAAAATGTTATGCTACAGTTAAACAGAGAAGGAATTTTTTTCAAAAATCAATGTCAACAGATATATGACATTCCTTGTATCAGTGTTTTCAAAGAATGAATGACATTTGCAATCAGGTGACTGACACAAGTTCTGTTAATGATAAAAACATATTACTTTAGCCTAGAATAAGGAAAGCAGAGAGGTCAGTGAACACGTATGGAAGTCAGAGATTTTGAAATTATTTGATACAACAAACCTTATCCTATATCATTTAAAGAGGTGACCTAAGCAATAGGTTTTAGTGATTACTCTAAAAAGATCTTGGAATAGGGAAGTAGGGAAGTGATCGTGCCCCNGAGATACTGAATGACTCAATGACCGAAGAGGAACAAAATAAGACTTCTCTTGAATAAAGATAAAAGCATGCTCTGCAAAACTGTATTATAAATTAACCACTTGATTTTAATTTCTCAGAAAAATTGTGGGAACAAATGAGCACCAAGAAGAAACAAAGATGATGATAACAGCCAACATGGATTCATTGAGAACAAATCATATCAAAGAAATCTGATTTCTTGCTCTAACAGAGAAATAGGATTCATGAGTAGAGAAGCATCAGCAGATATCCATTCTTTAGATGTTAATCTGATACCATTTCACAGGAGATTCTCATAAGCAAGCTAGGGATATGTGGTCTAGATGACACTGTCAGATGTTGGCTATGACACCTGTAACTGAGCTCACTGTCAAAGGGAAGAACATATGGACTAAACTTCTACAAGGGTCTGTTAACTCTAGCACTGCCTGCTGTAGCCAAAGAAAATGAAACTGGAAGAGGATGGGTTCCTGCAGTAGAACTCAAACGGATCTAGAGAAATCGCCTGAAAAAATATTATGCAATTCAGTAAAGACAAATGTAAAGTTTTTTACTTGTGTTCAGTAACATAACTACAAGCTATGAAATGTCTGATTTGGTATTAGTGTTACAGAGAAAGTCCTTCAGGTAAATGGTTTAAAACATGAATATGACTCAGACATTAACATTTTTGGAAAAGGCAGAAAAATGGATAAACAGTATGTATAAACAGTAGCTTAGCTGTATCTTAAGTTCATTGTCCAGTTTTGGATGCTATAATTCATGAAAGATATTGATCAGTTGGACACATTCCAGAGAATGATCAGAGATTTAGAAAACATAAAAAAAACATGAAAAAAGTTGAAACAGAGTTGTTTAAAATCTAGGGGAGGTAATGCAATAGAGGAGAGTGACAATAGCCTTTAAAAGCATAAAAGACTGCAGCAAAGAGGAAGGGAACAATTTGTTCTTTATCATGTGTAGAACAAGAAATAGTGCACTTAAATGGCAGCAAGAAAGATTCAGTTTAGATGTCAGGAAAACCTTTTTAACAATAAAGGTAGTAATGCACTAGAACAAATTGCCCTAGAGGCTGTAGAAATCATTGGAAGTATTTGAGAATAGGTTAGACAAGCACCAGTAGAGATCACTTAAAGATGCTCTGGCCATGGAGAAAGGGGATGGAAAAGAATAACATGTTCTTTTCCAGGAGTATGGTTTTTAATGTTTCTATGGACATGCTAGAAAAGTATACTGTCCATGGACTGAAATTATGCAAGGTTGTGTTAAGTATAACCGAATCCTGTAACGGGTGTATAATGCCAACAGCAGGGAGAAAGAGTGTGAGTGCTTGTCAAGCTCAGCAGAACTCAAGTTCAAGGTTGGGCTACTGCTAAGTTTAGCAAGAAATGTATGTCTTTCACAGGGAATACTCCTGCTTCTGAGACAGAAGTTTCTGCCTCCTACCTGGGGATTTGGGAGGGCTGTCTCCACATCCCAGTCTCCTACTTTATTCCTACTGTAGTATTTCAGTGGTAAAATGAGATGGAAAGTTGAATGTACTCTTAATGTATTCAAATCCCTCCCTGTTATTGAGGCCAGTATCTTTAAAGACCACCTTGTGATCTAAGCTGCTTTTTAATGCATATTCTATAAATTAATCTGAAAAAACCTAAATTCCTGTGACTTAACTTCTTCCAGAAAAATGGTTTAAGAAACTACTTCTAAAGAACAAGTCACAACTCCTAAGTTCCTGCTGATGACTTGCTGTTAATGATATATTCTTGCTGTTAATGGTACGCAGCTCATTCTATATTACTCGCTTCCACCATGAAGTACAGCAAGCCCTCCAGAAAGACCATCTCTGTAGTCATCCCAAATAACTATTTTACGACATTTTCAAGGTTATCATTTTAGAATTTATAGGAAGCATAATGGGGGTGTCTAAGTCCAAGAATCTGAAGGTCACTTAGTCACCCTTTTCTCCTCAGATGACACAAAGAGCTGGCTAATGCTTGCTTCCTTCTTTCCTCATGCCAGTTGTTGAAGAAAATGCAATGCTGACAGAGCCGTGATGTATGTCCAGCATTGGCACTCCATCCCTGATACCTTATTGTATTATTAATTCTTTAATAAAGCATTAAATTATTTCCTCAGTCTCACCAGAATACCAGTTTTTCTCCATTTCCCTTTCTAAGGATCCAAACTCTATCTTCACAGCTCAGCACACAGCAATCTCCATCCTACCTCTTCAGCTTGCTCAAAACTTATTACTGACCCTGATGTTTCTAGTCTCAATATATTCTGAAGAGTGATGTAATATACATAATTTTAGTCCTCTGTCAACAATTTTCTGGCCATGCTCCTGGCCTTTGTTTGATACCTCTTATTTGCTTTTGTGAACTATTCAGCAAACACAGATCAGTACATGATCAGTACATGAAAACCTGATGATGAAAAAGAGTTACATTCTTGAATAGCAACCAAAATGCATGTCATACAAAATGCAACTTAGAGGTAACCTGCAAACATCTAGTAAGTGAAAGAGAGATATAGAGCCCAACTGTATTTAGAAATAGTGCAAATCTAAAGGGTAACAACAATTTGAGCTTACCAACATTTGTCCAGCATAACCTGAAGCTAAATTATGCAGCAGAAAAGCTGATAGGACCCAGTGTCCAGGTGCCCACAGGTGCCCACTTGTTTACTACAAGCTGCCTGGAAGCTGTTGTCATAAATGCTGTCAGAAATAGGGGACTGAGCTGAAGAATCCAGACTCTCACCTCTCACAGAGTTCAGGGGTGGTTGTGTTCAGTGGCCTCACTGGCTCTAGTTAGTAAGTGAAAGCAAATAAATAAATCCTTTTTAGCTTTTTTTTCAGTTCTTTGTAAAATCCAGAAATACTGTTGAGCAGTGTATGGTGCTAAGCATTAGAAGTGCCTATTTAGATCTTTGGCTTAGTGTGCTCATAGAAGTCTAAGGAATACCAGCTCTTTCTGAGAATATTGCTGTGCTTTAAAGGAAATGCTCTTTTAAATAAAATATTTAGTAAGCACTGATCATAGAATTAATTCAGAGGCATAGTCAAGTACTGCCATGTGTTAATAGCTATGAAATATTTACGAACATGTTAGCAAATGGATAGTTAATCACCACAAACATTCATGGATTAAGCAGCCCCATATAAAGATTCATTGTATGTGTAAGGGGGAAATATATTACTGCAAAAATATAAGTCCCAAAATCAAGCTGTGCTTCCTTCACTTGGAAACTCCATTAATTTAAAGCAAACAGGTAGATTAGTTTGCTCTTTCTTTATTTCTATATGCCTTTCCATCTCATTTGGCTAAAACCCCCTTCACTAACTTTCCTAAGCAACTATCTTACTTATGTAATTTTTGTTATAATTTGATTGCAGTTACTACTGAGATGGAAGGTGTTTAAAAGCACAAAAAAACCCGTGAAGACTTCAAGACACAAAAGATTGTAAATGCATTTTGACAACATCAAAGGACTTGAAATGGGAACAAGTTTCTATGTATCAGTGTGGACCCTAATTCTCTATACCAACAAAACATATCATAGGATGTTCATTAATGTCAGAAATGGGTAAATTCTCAAGATTAAAGTCACCCTCAGGAGACAGTGGTTACCCATTCAACCTTATAGGAAAACAGTGCTTTACACAGAATCAAGGGGTTGTTTGTCTTCTACATGGTCACTGGGACCACCCCTTTGAGTATTTTTGCAACAGCTTTTTACTTAACTATTAAAATGACCAAACTAAGCCTGTCTGTTGCTGCCAGGAAATAGAGTCAAATATGACCAAACCAGATGGAAGGAAGTTTGCTTTCCCTGCAGGTCTACTTCATCTCTAGGATTTCTGGACTACTTCTACTGAAAAAAAGAAATCCACCTAGGACCCTCCCATCCTGTATTCTTGCGCTTCTATTCCAAGTCTGTACTCTTGGCAGGCCATTGGTATTGAAACCAGTTCTTAAATATTATGTTTGAAATTCAGGCTTAATTAAATCCCACTTCTGGTTGTTGCATTGCAGTGAAGTTTTATCCAATTTGAAGTTGCATCCTTTAAGTGTGCTCCCCAACCATTTGGTTTTGTAAAGTGAGATTATGGTGCTTTGCACAGGCATGTGGGACAAGAGAACTATTAACGAGCTGATGAGACTGACAAAAGGAAGAACAAGATAACAGTTATAGAGTTTAGGCTACACACATGCTAAGCATTTACCAAAGAGAGAGATTTGAAACATTTCAAAGAACACTTGGATACTGTCTGTGAGATAATTTAATATGGAACTTTATGCCTACATTATTCATACCCTGGGTGTATTGATTCTTTTGTGTTTAGAAGTCATTAGCTATATTATGTTACTTATGGTTTATGAGCCACTAGCTGCAAAAAGGAAAAAAATGTATGTGTAAAACTGAGTGGATGTAACCTTAATTCCACTTAAATGAGTTTAACCTGTGGCATCAGCACAGGTGTAGGCTGTTGCATGTTTTTAGGAATCAGGCCAAAACCGTTCCAGCTTATCTATTGGGATGAAATTCTGGAAAGCCTGGAGCCAGCATGAAAACTCAAAATCTGGAGCTGGAGACAGGAGAAATGCAAGCAGCTGAGAAGGAAATGACAGGTTATGAGCTGAGGGGCTGCAGAGTGATTCTCTTCAGCCTCTGCTGAAACAGGCATCTCAAGCACAACTCTGGATATGACCTTAAGCAAAACTAATTCCCCTAGCTAATTGCAGTGGTTTGCAGCCCCACTAGCAGTTATGGTTAGTGTGTAAGAGCTTTTATCTTTTATTAACATTTTATCTGTTGTTCACAAGTTTGGTTTTGGTTGTGTTTTTTTTTTACACTGTAAGGACTTTGGGTGTGTTTGAAAAAACTCACCCTTATCCACTAGAAAGGATGCAGACTAACTTTGGATGATAAGTAATGAAGAGAAGAAATCAGAGATAGAAGCAAGGTCAAAACCACTAATCTGGGAAACATTACCTCTTAAAATAGCCAGTTAAGATGCTTAAGAAATGAAGGCAGAAATAGGTGAGATACCAGGTAAATTCTTATGTATTTGATTAGGACTAGCATGTAACAGGACTGTACAACATCCTGCATGGATATTTCTATTCCAGTAGGCTAACAGGCCTAAGTTACGAGGAACTTGTGTCTCCTGATGATTTTGCTTATGTGAGTAAAATTAATCATATTTTTAAGTGTTTGTATGACTTAATATATTCTCCTAGACATATCTTAGAAATATTTCAAATCAGCTTGTTAGAAACTTTTTTAAAATCTAGAATGAATCTATTCTTTTCTGTATAATCTTGAGACTTAGCTTCAGCCCCATAGAGGATATCTCCTTCCACTAACATCTTGCTGAAAATCCATTTATTGGGAGTTTATCATGCAGTGTATACCAAGTGATGCAGGATAATGATGAGAAAGTCTGTTTCTTTGTATTACTTTGAAGGTATCAATATATCCTTAGAGATCTTCCAGAATAGCATCTCTGGTTTGGAAAAATTGTCTGAAACTCATTGTTTGAATGGAGCAAAATTTTCACCTCAAATTTTTAAAATCTTGTAAGAAACTGTTGCCTCTGGTAGAACAGAAAGAGCCTAAGTATTCAAAATTTCTGATAGTAACTCAGGTTAAAGTTATCAAATTTGTTTTTGTTCTGATATTGTCCTGGTTTCAGTTTAATTCAGAGTTCATTTTCTTCCTAGTAGCTGCTATAGTGCTGTGTTTTGGATTTAGTGTGAGAATAATGTTGATAACATGCTGATGGTNATTAGTTATAAAAGGAAACTAACTTTACAGAATAAACTTCATTTTTTTTCTTTCAGATAGCTCTTCACAAATTACATAGTACAAAAAATATTTATTTGTGGATTCCAACCCTCTCTAAGATATTAAGAAAATCACTTTCTGAAACAAGAAAAAGAATGTTATTGTCAGGATGCCATTTGCCCTGTTTATTCATAATAATAAATTATTTTCACATTAAGAAGTGAAATGAGTCAGATACGTTAGAAGTAAGAAATGTTCATGAGCCAGGGAATGAGCAGAGAGGGAGTCTGAAAACCGGTCCTGATGACTGGTAATTTATGTTCCCCTCATTAACTGAATCTATGGGGCTGTCACTCCAATGAGAAAACACTTTGAAAAGTGTGGAAAAATCAACTGCACGTTCTGAGTAGGTGCATATGGACTACATGGATAATTACATGTCTCTTGTCAAATGTTAAAAAATATGGATACTGACTGACTCTTGATTTTTGTTTTATTTAAAAACAATTTGAACTGAAAAGCCAAATCTCACTGTCTTGGTCATTAGAGAACCATCTAAACCAAAACAAAACCAGGCTGTTGGTTCTTCCAAACATTTACCTCTGATTTGTGAACACAAGGGAAAATAGCCTTGTTAAGTAATAGCCTGGCACTCACTTCCCTTCCATCGAGACAGAGTTTCACAGCTGGCAAACAAATTACTCCCTTGCAACAGTGCCTTAGCAAAGAGTGCCTGTTCTGTCTATTTTGGATGAGAGATGGCATATTGAATGTGTCAGGCTTGGATTCTGCACCTTCCTGAAATCTCATCAAAACCTAGTGCCTGAGCAGCTTCGAGTCAGATGCCAGGAGTGACAAAAGGGCCAGCTAACCGCTTGTGGCTGCCCAACTGGCGAGCCATCACTCTGCTGTCAGAGAGTAATCAATTTGATAGGCCTTGTCATGCAAGAAAAGAAGTGATTATGGAGAGAAAAACAACAAACAGAGCTAGGCTTTAAGCAGAATAATCGGTGTCTCTAAGAGTTTAAATCAGCATCACATCTAGGCATCTCGCCTTATTACTTGGATGAGATCATGAGCAGATTGCACCCACTCCATTCAGGCCTACATTCACTACCTTTCTAATGTGGTTTTGGGGTGAGAAATTCTAATATCAGCTCAGATGCGCCACTTGGTTCATTCCTTTGAACGTTGCAGTGATACCACAGGCATCTGATCCTCTACTGCCTTAAATAGTCACTATCACCCACCCACGTGAAGGGAACACAGAGAAAGCGTAGATGGCAACCCAACCAAAACGCTTGCTCTTTGCCTCCATAGTACACAGGCAAGGAGAGGCAGAGATTTGGTCCCACTGGTGGGGAAACAGATGGTATCAGAAGAGAGAAATTAAGAGTGTAGCGTGTTCATTCTCTCCTTTCTGCCAAGCAAACACACTGAGGAGGTATTGAAAACTCATGTCATTGTAAGTGTCTGTGGACAACTGAAAAATTATGCTTCCTTTCTCTGAAAAATTATGCTTCCTTTCTCACTGAGTTACCTGAGGTAAGGGAATAGGAAACCTGGGGGATTCTCATTCCTGCAGCATAAAATGTTGATCCAAAACAACCAAGTCCAAAATGAGTATTGTTTACCAACATCTATTCAGCAGGTAGAGTATGTTACTGAAAAAAATTGCTAGAAAATAACAGATGTTTCAGTACCACAGCTGAATTCAGTGTTAGTGAAACAGCTAATAAGAATGTGAAATATCCGTAAGGTATTTGGGTGGGGAAATGGTTAGATCCAGCTGACTTAGGTGCACCTGGCATGCAGGCACCAGTGCTTGATGGTGATTCTTACAGTGCTGCCGAACTCTCTAAATGCTGAAGATTCATGAGTAGAGTTTTCCAGCACCCTGACAAGCAGCCATCATCCTGGCAAGAGGAGGCTCAAAGATCTCTAAAGGTCTTCAGATGAGGCATTCCACTCTTTCCCAACATTTAGGGGCCAACCTTGTAGGTGTGCTCAGCACTGTAGAAATTGCCATTTTCATTAATTCATTAACTGCTACCCTATATGACAGCAGAAAAAAAAATAGTTTCAGGGGCCTCCTCAGCTTCTCCTTTATTTCTCAGCTGTGCCCTAACCCACACGGCTAGGCTAGCTTAACACTTGTTAAAGGAGAGCTATTTTGTGAGATGGCTACCTACTAGATAGCTTAATGCNAAAAACAACAAACAGAGCTAGGCTTTAAGCAGAATAATCGGTGTCTCTAAGAGTTTAAATCAGCATCACATCTAGGCATCTCGCCTTATTACTTGGATGAGATCATGAGCAGATTGCACCCACTCCATTCAGGCCTACATTCACTACCTTTCTAATGTGGTTTTGGGGTGAGAAATTCTAATATCAGCTCAGATGCGCCACTTGGTTCATTCCTTTGAACGTTGCAGTGATACCACAGGCATCTGATCCTCTACTGCCTTAAATAGTCACTATCACCCACCCACGTGAAGGGAACACAGAGAAAGCGTAGATGGCAACCCAACCAAAACGCTTGCTCTTTGCCTCCATAGTACACAGGCAAGGAGAGGCAGAGATTTGGTCCCACTGGTGGGGAAACAGATGGTATCAGAAGAGAGAAATTAAGAGTGTAGCGTGTTCATTCTCTCCTTTCTGCCAAGCAAACACACTGAGGAGGTATTGAAAACTCATGTCATTGTAAGTGTCTGTGGACAACTGAAAAATTATGCTTCCTTTCTCTGAAAAATTATGCTTCCTTTCTCACTGAGTTACCTGAGGTAAGGGAATAGGAAACCTGGGGGATTCTCATTCCTGCAGCATAAAATGTTGATCCAAAACAACCAAGTCCAAAATGAGTATTGTTTACCAACATCTATTCAGCAGGTAGAGTATGTTACTGAAAAAAATTGCTAGAAAATAACAGATGTTTCAGTACCACAGCTGAATTCAGTGTTAGTGAAACAGCTAATAAGAATGTGAAATATCCGTAAGGTATTTGGGTGGGGAAATGGTTAGATCCAGCTGACTTAGGTGCACCTGGCATGCAGGCACCAGTGCTTGATGGTGATTCTTACAGTGCTGCCTAACTCTCTAAATGCTGAAGATTCATGAGTAGAGTTTTCCAGCACCCTGACAAGCAGCCATCATCCTGGCAAGAGGAGGCTCAAAGATCTCTAAAGGTCTTCAGATGAGGCATTCCACTCTTTCCCAACATTTAGGGGCCAACCTTGTAGGTGTGCTCAGCACTGTAGAAATTGCCATTTTCATTAATTCATTAACTGCTACCCTATATGACAGCAGAAAAAAAAATAGTTTCAGGGGCCTCCTCAGCTTCTCCTTTATTTCTCAGCTGTGCCCTAACCCACACGGCTAGGCTAGCTTAACACTTGTTAAAGGAGAGCTATTTTGTGAGATGGCTACCTACTAGATAGCTTAATGCAGAACACATTACATGATCCTTAGAGCAGGGATCTGATGCTATGCCTCCTGTCTTGCTCCGTTACTGCTTTTTAGAAATGAGTGAGAGAGTGTCTCCCTTTTTTATTCCCCTTCCTCCCCAGCCCAGTTTCTACATTTCTCCCCAAAAGTGAGAGGTGAAGATTTGAATCTTTTCAGAATGAGGAAAAAGAACCAAGATCCTGGGTTGCTTGTTTTTCTCTCAGCTCAGTAAAATCACAACAAATTAGATCAGTTGCTTATAAATGCTCATTTCTGATAAATGGATAGCATTTACCATGTCCAAAACTATGTTTCACTTTTCAGCTTTACTACAATTTTTATTAGGCTACTGGAAGGCATTATTAGTGCTGTATGCAGTTTTTCAGAAGGAAGATCTGATATCAAAACATAAGTGTAATTTACAGGAAGGATGAAAGGAGGTGGATTTCTGCTAAGTAATTCACTGCTGAAGAGAATAATAGTGATATAAAAGCAAATATCATATGAAAATGTTACTCTTTACCAGCTGGGAGGAAAATATTTTCAATGAATATACTGTCTGTATAATAAGTGCTGGTGGACTTCATTAAAACAGGTATCTTCTATAAATAAAATACTAAATTTGTCTGAGATTCCAAGCACAAAATTTCAATATTTATGAGGCTCTGAATTAAAAGGAGACTGTCCTTGCTGAACATATAAATAATAGATTCTGAGCAGTGTTAATCATATCCAAATTTCTACAGTGTTAATCATACCCAAAACCATTGGTTGCATGAGAGATAATTTAAAAATATATTTAATATATAAACTTAGGAAACTGTATCTCATGCTTTTGCCATATGCCTTTGTGTAGCCAAGGAAATGCAAATATAATTCTTAATAATATTACATGCTGATGCTAAATTTATTTAATTTAATGATTTAATTATTTTTTTCCCTACACAGGGTCATTGTTTACTAGCAAATCTGGTGATAGTAAGTTTTTAAAAAATCTAAAGATCTGCATCTTTTATACCAGACAGGTATTCAGGCTTCTTTTCAAATACAGATAAATAGAATTGCATTATATAAATGTACGAAGCATGAGAAAAAAATTTGCGTTGTCATTGATCTCAAGTGAAAATATATTGTTAAATCTGTTGAAATCTTGTGAGCTACAGGGATTACTCAGGCTAGGAGATACCGTACAGAAGCCTGTTTATCTTTAACACCCATGATTTTAATCTGAAATGTTTCTGTGTAATCAGTTGCTCATATAATATAACTTTTGTTGGAGGCAGCCAAATGTTTTATTTGGTCTCTGAACAGATGGATTGTCTCTGATTTGATTCAAGGAAGTCAGAGAAGGGAAGGGAAGCTGAACAGTGTGTGATTGCATATCTGTTTTAACAAAAAACAACTTTTTATAAATCTCCCTAATTGCAGTGAAATTATTGCTATTTGAAGCACCCTTAGTAGATAGTGGAATGTGGTCCACTGTTCTACTGTCTGAACTTTAAATTGGATTTTAAAGTTATAGAGCATGCTGTAAAGAACCACAAAGGACATTTCAGGGAAGAAGAAAATACCATCTACTTCGTTACCAAAGAGCACACAGGAAAGGGACTTACAAGTAGGGTAAGCAGCACTCAAGTGTGTTTATAAAGTGAGGCATAAATAGTCATAAGAAAAGCCAAAGGCTTTTTTAACAGTAAACCCAGTTAACAACAAAATGCAGATTTCTGGTTCTCAATCCAGCACACTGTCTCATAAAGGGACACAGAGTAGAGACACCCGTTTCCATGAGCTTTGATGGCTGAATTATCTATCCTTCTAAAACTGTGTTGTTTGTTTTTGTTTTTTTTTTACCATGAATTTCTTGGTACCATTTAATAGTAAGGACTATTTTGAATGGATGGCCTAGAAAGGCAGTGATACCTATTTCATTTTTATACACATATAGCATGAAAGAGAGAGTAAAATATGCCTAACAAAATGAAGAATATGACAGAGCTTGAGAACTGATCCCTTTTTCCTTCTACAGAAGATTTTTAAATCTTTCCACATTGATTCAACCACTCCAGTTTTGAATACCTAATGATGGTTATAGAAGTTTGACTAGAAGGTAAATACTGAATTTGACCTTCCCTTGAGTTCTTGAGTTTTTGAGCTATCTTTGTTGACTTCATCTTAGGTATCCTTTTGCTCTGCTCTATAGCATGATATATGAGGTTTGAACTTAGTAATAATGACTAAAATACATGAAGTCTTGAGTCTTACTTTCTAAGTCTGTTTTCTTTTTTTCCCAAGTCTTACTAAAGCACAGTTACCCTTCTAATGGCCTCTTTGTTTATTTCAAATAATCTTTATTTATATTTCTTTCTGTTTGATTTTAATATTAATGTTTCCTCCATGTTTATGTCTCTGTATAGAATGCATCTATTTCTAATAATATGAATTTCTAGTATAATGATTTTCGTCCTCCAAGACCCTTGATTTTACTATAATTATCTCTTTTTAATGACATAATCCACTTTAATATATAACAACTTTATGTACTTTAAAAAAAGATTTATATTCCAGCATAACTCTACATCCCCATGCACCCTAATTTTATTACTCTAGTTTCTCTTGTGTTTTTTGCCTTGCTTTCTTGTCTCCATCTCTCCAACTAAAACTGTCTGTGGTTTGTTTCAGGAAAGAGTTATAAGGGCGATCCAGGGAAAACTCTTCATTTAGCCATCAGATTTATTAGGCAATCCCAGCAGTCATTAAGGAAGAACAATTTACTATCTTTTTTTATAGGTTGGTCAAAAACAAAGTAATCAAAATTCATCATCAGAACTTGTTCCCTGGTTTAGAAGACACTTAGCGTTGAAACAATTGGAAATATATTGCGGCCCGGGAGCCTTCAAACACCACCCTTGCCACAAAGGGAGTCTTGATTACGTAGGTACCATATTTGCCCAGCACTGCACCTTCCTGAAGGTACCTCTTGAAGCCAGGGCTTCACAGGCTCACCTGTCAGCCCATGTGTCCTAGGTAAGCATTTAGACTCACTTGTGTCTTTGGAGAAAGGTGAAACAAGAGGCAGCTGCCAGAAGCCAGAGAAGCCAAATGAAATTAACAGTTTAACCCACATGAATGTTTAAACACTGGAATTAATATGAAAGATGCTGACAGGCTTTTTTTATCAGTCACCTTTTAAACATGTGTAATTGGGATCACCACAAGAGAATGATATTAATATGTAGAGAAGGTAATATTAAAGAGAACAGATGAGATCAGAATTGAATTTGTGAAGCCTGTTTTATCCGTGAGGACCAATGTACTGCAGTTGAAGTATGAAGTACCCATGCCCCAGGAGTTATGTAGTACCATTAATCCATTTAAGTGGCATGTGGGCTAAAAAAGTCAAGAAATTCTGACCTAGATCACCCAAAAGTTCCCACCAACTTAAAATGCATGACTCAGCACTATATGTAAGCAATGTGCCCTCATCTTTATACCTCACAGTGCTGGGTGCTTTCCCCAAAACAGAAAAGGGACTAAGGCCCTTCTGTACCCTCCCCATATTCCTCTGGATCCAGAGCCCTTCCGAGGCTACAGCATGGCATGGAAGAAGTTGCTGGAGGACTGGCCTCAGTGGCTCTTCCATCACCCTCCAGGGAAAGAAAAGGCCTTGCCAGCCACATGTTCATCCGAAAAGATAGGGCCGGTATTAGACTGTTACACTTGGAGCAAGTATGTAATATTTTAGAATTATTATCAGAGGCACAAGTGAGATACTCATTTGTGGTACCACAGCAACTTTTCCAGACATTTAAAAATAATTATTGTGACTCCTTATTAGGAGAACTATTTTTTTTTTCAGATTATCATAAGAAATTTTGGTGGTAACCAATTTCTTTAATGAACAAAGTTCATTATCACTGAAAAGTTGCCATCTGTTAAGATCCTTTTTAAAAGTACTTTGTCACATATTATAAATCCCTGATAAGGTTTCTAATATTAAATTGTATTGTGAAATATGTTGGCTTTCTAAAGGATAAATATAAGGAACAGGTTTTCATATTTTACAACGAAAACAACTCTTCAAATAAAGCTGTAATATTTTTCCCTTTCCTGATGAATAGTAAGTACAGGCTGCACTATCTTATCGTTGTCTTTTGTGTGGACAAGAAAAATAGGGGTCAGGAAGAAAGAGGAGGTAAAAAAAAAAAAAAGGATGTCCCCTATTTATTCAAAGAGTCTAAATTAGAAACTGATTCAAACCTTATTACTCTCATTTGGGAAACTCCCACTGGCTTTAGTCATTTTTGGATCCAGCTCTTAAATTCAGTAATTAATATTTTGAATCACACTGATTCTAAGTACTACATAATTTATGTTTAGGTATTCTTGTGGCTCCCAGAGCATTAGGGAAAACTGCTGTGAGCAGAAGTGCCTACAGTTCATCTGAGACAGTGAGCTGTTTTACTGCCAAAGCACAAATCTTGTCTTATTTGACTGCCTGCAAACAGGTTGCCTCCAGGTAATTAAATGAAACAGTAGTTGAAGGAAAAGTGGTCAGACCTCCCATTCTCTTAAAGAACCAGAATATTTTGACCAAGTGGGTTACAGGTTCTGTCTGCCAGTATTATAGGGAGTACAGACAGTTCATCGTGATACTCAGAAGAGTTTGTTCAGATTCTCAATAACAAACGTAACAGAGAAAATATATCATGAGTCTCTAAGGCTGTGGGTGCCTCTCGCCAAGGGGGGAGGTTTCATTTCATGAAGTTTCGTGAGGTCACATTTTTGTACTTTCCCCAAAGACCTGGCTTTAGCAATTCTAAATGAAAACCCAAGCAGTGCTATCAGTAATGCTCAGTAGCTATAAAGTCACTCTTACAGTGTCAGTGACACATTCAGGTGCATTTGATACAAAATATGCTCCAGAAGTGCAATACTTACTATCTGTGCAAACTGAATCTCTCCTAGTGCCTTTTTTGAACGCCATGCTTAAAGGTTTGCACCCCAGGCCTAGCTACACAGTGCCTTTGCTCAGCGGTATCCCTGAAAGAGGCCTGTATAATAGAAATGATGGCCTTTGCCATGGAAAAAATATGGGAATCGGTGATCAGTTTGTTCAGGGCAATAAGAAAAGCTTGTGCTTAGAGACTACTGCTCTGGATTCTAAATATCATTTAGTGGTCAGCCCTGCCTGTAGTCCTGCCTAAAATAAGTGTTGTTACAGATGTAGATAGCTCCCAGAGGGAGCCTGGGAAAGTAATAAAAAGGTTAAGTACCAAATACACCACTCCTTGTGACCTAAGAAGACTATGAAGTTATGGGACAGAAGAGTAGAGGACCTGCCCATTGCTGTGTCGGTACCCACAGGACCCAACAAGAGACTGAGTGAGAATGCAGTGCCTGGGACCATGGAGCATTGCCCCCCTATCAGTGATAGGGATGATCTTTTAGTCACCTTCTACTCCCTGTTCCCTGTCACGAGCTCCTGCACTTGCCAGAAGAGATATAAATCTATATAGACTCACAGGCAAAGCACAATATCCTTTTCCCTCTTTCTGGTTATCTGTATGTAGCTTTCTAGTATCATTTCCCAAATACTCTATATATCTGGGAAGGAAGTTCTATTCTAGAAATGCTTAGAATTTAAAATTGTTTCTTATTCCAGAAGAAAATTAATGGAAAGCGTATAAGATGCTTTTCTGCAGTCATTTTGATTGAGGGTTAATAATGACACTACAGATGGAAGAAGAAGAGAGACTGCACGCTATGCTGTGTGATTACAGAGTTAGCAGAATTAATTTCAAGTGCCTGTGTCAAAAGGTATTTAAGCTAGTACTACAAAAGATAATTAATCCATAAAGGGAGGCTGAGAGAGGGCAATTCCAGAGAAGCCAATAGTCTAGACAGTACATGCGACACGACAGGAACTTTCAGTACTCTAGTGTTTGTTTGAGGCGACTAGAGATTTTTCTCCTAGAAAATAGCAGAGATTTTTCTCCTGCTTTTTACTGATGGAAAGCATTTCCAATCAAAACTGGTTTAGGTTCTGGTGGTACTTGCCTTCCCTCTCCTACCTTTAACCCCTCCCAAAGTATAACTGAAGAAATTAATCCTAACCTGTTCATGTTTGACACACAAATATTTTTATGCAGATTCGAGTCCTGAGCGTAACTTTTCTTATACCTGTTTTCCTGAATTTGCTTATAATTCATAAATAAGCATTTGTGACTACTCAATCCGCTGACAAAACACATTCTTAGAGATTGCAGTAATTATAATCGTCTGGTGAGAAAACAGTAGCTAGGGAAATTCTCACTGCTTCTTTGCAGTTATATTGCTACTGCTGATGTAATTCCAGGAGCAAACATCTTCAGAAACAGTTATTCTGCTTTCTCTGTCCCTTCTGCTTTTCTGAGCCATCTTAATCTCTTCTGACACAAGTACTTTCTTATTCATTTAGGAGTAAGTAAAACTCATCACGTATACAAAAAAAGTTCTAAGCGCTGTCTCTTACTGTTTTTTTTTTTTCTGCTTTCGTATTGTTTTGTTAATAGCATCTACTTTTCTTGTTCTTTTGAACTAGTGGTCTCTGAATTTTTGGTATTGCTGGATATATTTACTGGAAAACATTTTCCCTTATCCAGCCACGATCAGAAAACGTATCCCATGAAATCTGGAAAAAAGAAATCAGGGCTTCACTCATTTAGCTGCAGAGCTGACAGTAGTCATCCTGCAGCAATGATTCCCCCTCCCCTCTATGCTCTGGGCCACAGAGCCCAGAGAGTCCCATTTCAGTTTTTTTCGTCTTTTTTCCAAGTTCTCCATGGATTCGGATAGTGCTCTCTGGTTGCTGAGAGACCGTCTGCTGCGATAACTATGTTCTTCACAAACAGTAGAAATGTCAGACAATAAAGTGAGGCTCATCAGCATAAAAAGCATAACCTAGAATGTCAACAAGAAAACATCCAGCATCCTAACTGCTGAATGAACTGAGTCCTTTCTTGAGCTTAAATAAAAGAAGGACCAAACTGCATTTCTAGCAGCTTACAGATGAGAAATGAGAGAAAAGACAAGAGAACAAATTTGTCTTTTAAAGTCCAGACATGGTAAGATGCTCATCTATCATGGTCTTACATGTTTATACCAATGACTCCTGATATTTGAAGATATCAGAAGACTAGGATCCCAGTACATTAGTAACCATATCTCTGTTATTACCCATTTCAGACCATGAAGCAAATCTGATGTTATCTGAATCTATTTTATCCTCTGGCCTCCCACATCCTGTCATCCTTTAATGGCTTTTGTTTCTTTATTGATGTCTTTGTTTATACTCACAGCCACATCCCAGTAAGTCTACTAGCAATTCATGGCCAAGGCTGAATTTCTATCTCTAGAGAAGCAAGACTCTTAAATGCAATTAGCATTCAAATCGGACAATTATTTTATACTTGTGTATGCAATAAGATTTTTCCAACATTCAGAATGAACTAAATGCTTCAGTTCTCAGCTATGAGGCAAAAAGATTAGTGGCAGTTGTACTGTGAATGTAAAAATTAAACCGTAATTAGTACAGCAGATTCAATTAAGTGTGACATCATGACAACTTTACTCTGCATACATTATGCAAATGCATAAAGCATATCCTTTCCTCACTGCTTAGAATTTACTAAAATAAAATTATTCTGCTCTGCTGAGACTAAACTAGTGAACAAATTCAGAGCACTGTGAAATGCTAATTAACTGATACTTTCCTCTGTAACCTTTTGTTCTTTAATTTTTTAACTAATAGATTGCATATTTAAGAAGGGGGGGGGGGAGTG
>VZTL01002165.1:32622-57685 GCA_013400535.1 Scopus umbretta
GGGGATGACTAAGAGGATCTACTTATATAAATTACAATGAAATCCTTTCCTGTCAGAGACTTTTAACTTTTTCCTGAAAGATTTTTGGGGTGTGTGTTCTTGGCACGCAATGTTCTTGATCCACAGCTAACTCTGCAAAACAATCCAAGAAACGGTTCTCTTTAGTCAAAGTTTTGCAGCATGGTCATATTCATGTTTTTGCTGTTGCTCTGACTGCAATACCATACTGTCATTATACCCCATGTTTACAAGTCACATAATTTATTTTCATTCTCAGTGTATCCTTGGTATTCTTTTTTCATCCATCTTAAGACTCTAGCTTTTCAGAAGAAAATCTTGCATATGTTAAAGCAATTAGAAATATTTTACTAATAGCTAAGGAATAATGCTGAAGTCTGATAAAACTTCCTATTTTTTTATCACTCATTCTTTTATATATTCTTCCTTGCCAGAATAATGTCTTTTGTTTAGAACTAACGTTGAAGTCAGGGACACTGAAATCTTATAAATTGTTGTTTTGACAAAACCTGATTTCTTTTTCTTTTGAAGAATTGCATTAATATCATGATGTTATAGTGAGTGAGCAAGGATACCACTATAGTGTAAATCTCCTTTTTTTTTTTTTTTTTTTTTTCCTGCTGGTTATAAGTTTTGAAAACAATAAATCAATTTAGTTGAATCTTCCAGATACTTATAAATATTCTGTGTATTTATAAATTTTAAGTTTGCTCAAATAATTGTAAATGCTAAAGCTTCTTAGTGAGAAATCATCAAGTCATTGTGCACAAACACATGGCTATAGCCCTCCTGTAGCACTTGTGTCTTACTGCCATCAGTCCATTGTATAGGAATGAGAGAAGTTTTTCATAAACGCTAACTAGCCGAATGAGGACAAAGTCTGTTGCGCAGCCCCTGGAGAGAGACATCATCCTCCCAAGGTAATTCAGTGAGGTTAACCTAGGCTCCTGTTCTAACAAATCCCCCAGGAAAGCCTTTTTTTTTTTTTTTTTTTCCCCTGTGATATTAGAAGACAATTATGAATATTAGCCGCACTGTGGAAAAGTAAACTAATGTAAATGACTCCTTTGGTGGTTATCATGAATCAGAGACCTTATGTTAACTTTTAATATCTTTGCAAACTATAATTCTCCAAAATAATCTCAAAAGCATAAAAAAAATCGTAAAGAATAATCTGAGGGTGGGGTTTTTTCTGTATTGGAGTGTGTGTATGTTGATTGGTTTGTTGTTTTTCTATGTGTTTTTTCTCCCCAAGGAAATGCAATCCAGAGAAGTGAAAGCAACCTATAAAAAGCAAATTCTGATGCAAATTTCAGTTAAGAAATGAGTGACACATCTCTATACTTATCTGTTTAGTCATTAAAATAAATACATAAAAGAAAAACTGTGAAGTTTAGATTTAAGAAAGGCTACTACTCTGCATATGTACTTTGTTAGATACGTATGCACACGTTAGATTTAGTAGCAAAATTGTACATACACTTGCACACATTTGGGAAAATATGACTCAGTGAACTGCTGCTTTATCAGAGAGATTGATGTATTTGTTTTGTGCAAACCATTGCCCATTTAAAGCTTCAGTGATTTCCTGTACTATTAGTTATTCCATTTGATGAGCAAAATACTATGTAATATTCACGGCTCATAAATTGTTTCTCAAATATTAACCATGAAATATATCAGTGTTTTCTTTTCCTATGTAACTCTGGCTCAGTCGACTTGTTTTGAAGACATGATTTCTAATGCACTGTAATGCTTATCTTTACCGTCTTGATATTAATTGGGACTTCTGCTTTGCATGACTGTCTTGCTTTATTTTCTTGCATAATTGACCGTTGATAGAGTTAGAGTGCATTCTTCATAGAGGAGAAGAACATATTTACATGAAAGCTCTTAGCAGACCATATCCACATCTTTAGTACATTTTCCCTTCCCCAGTATATGTAGGAATCAAACGTTTTACATTTTGTGGGTAGATAAAACTTCTGAAATTGAACCAGTGTAAATAAAAGCAGAATTTGACACACTGTATTTTCCAGATTAGAAATATAATGATAAATTTGGAGCTTCATTTTTATTTTCCTATAAGTCTGGACTAATGGACTTCTGTTGCCACTGTCCTCAGAGAATCAAAAGGACAGCAGATATCAGCAGAGCCTATAGAAGTAAACACCTACCTCTGGATGTGCAAGTTGAGATGAATCAAAATAATTGCTACACAAGCATTATGTTGCTGAAAATATACCACGTTACAACAGAATTTCCAAGAACACAAAATCTAGAAAACTGAGCACTTTAATTCCAGTGAGTTGTAAATTCTAATGTGCATTTTTAAAAGGAACTCAACCAAGTATAATTCAGCTATGAAAGAGACTGCTCTAATGTAGTAATAAATTTATTTCTGTAACACCTACATTAGTTTGTCTATTCTTATCTAAGCTGTTCTAGTCCCTGAAAAAACAGATAGAAAAAGAATACATCAATCCCTAAAATAATAGTTTGCAGCACTAATAATATATTTGCATATACCCTCTCTAATTAAAGTAAGGAATAATTATTAGACATAGCAGTGTTTTGAAACATGAATAGTATGGTAAATGAGGAATGAAGGGGCCTCTCTTGGAAGTAATCTCAACTGTTTTCATGGTATACAAATCACTGATCGTATTTTAAAGCCAGTAGGTATAATCCTACCTAACATACCTGAAAATGAAGGACAAAAATAATAAAATTGAATTGAGATATTTAAAAATTACAAACAAAAATTATAATATCTCCTCATTGGACCCAAGTTCATTTTTTATCCAGGTAATTTGATACCAAGGAATAGGAGGTCTCTAAGGAATTCTCTTGACTCTTACACACTACCAGTCCCATATTACTCCACGATGAAGTATAATAAACTTTTATTACAAAAGCCAGGTAACAAAAACAGTTATCTTGCCACAAAATTGCATTTTGTAGACTGTATTGCAGAGTTGTTGAAGAACTTAATGCTTGCATCTTCAGCTGGTTTGCTGAAACAATTATTTATTTATTAACAACTGTGTAATTGCCTCTCAATTTTTCTCTTGTTTAGAAGGATTTGATCCACTTTGCTGTACTGCGTATTTAAAAGTTAACTGCATAGGCTTTGATTGCCATGGACCACTGCAACTGTGCTTCAGAAATGCCAAATACTGACATCATAGATGAGTTGTGATCATTACAGTCTAGTGAAGAATGTATTGTAAAGTGATATGATTACAAGGAAGGAGTTTCCCCTAGGTGTAAGGGAGCCTGGTGCAGCTGATAGTGTCAACAAAAAGCCCAAGAAAGAATCCATTATAATTTGGAGATAAAGGAACTATGAATGATTAAACTGCATACTTTCTAATGCTGACACAGATAAAGAAAAATGTTATATTTTAAATAAACAAATACAGTCATTCGAAGTAGACAAAAACGCCAGAGGATTCACTGCTGAAGTTAGATTTCTGGATTACCCCTGGACTGAGATGTTGTTCTGCAGAGTTAAAATACACTGCAAAGACATACTTTCAAGGAAGAAAAAAAAAATATCTTTCAGCTTCAGGAGGAGGAATTTAAAACAAAAGAACAAATTCCATTTATTACTGAACTCTGCATCTGAGACTCAAATTGTGCTCTGTCCTGCTCTATTGCTACATCCTGAAATGAGACAGTCTGTAGCAGGGACAGCCTGAGGTCACATAAAATGCAGCTCTCCCACTGGCATGCCTCCATTAGCTAAAGCGCTCTCTTTAAATCCACACAGCCTAAGCAAAATTGAAACTTCTGCAACTCTTAGTATTCTAAACTTCTTCCTTGGAACGGAACAAACAGAGAATGCCAAGGAAATTGCTCATTTTCATCAGCATAATTAAAGTACCCAGCTTAACTATCCACTGCTTTAAACCTATCCAAGCAGGATTTCTTTTTTTTTCAAACTTGATGAAGCTCATAACCCTTTTAGTAATCAAATCAAGACTGAAGAATGTAAATGCTGCATTGCCATTTAACAGTTGGTTATACAGACTATGAAATAAATAAATACTAGTTTTCAGATAATTCCTACTTATATTTTTGATCTCAGTAAGGACTAAACTATGGCACCTGGAATGACCTGATTTTTAATCAGTTTGCGGTTTTCTTGCGCACAGGAAAAGCAAAAGTTTTAATCTTTTCAGACAGAATTTACTTTAAAACTGAGAAATGGAAAAAAATCATCCAAAAAGGAATTACTTTTAGAAACTCATGAGCAACTTTAAAAGTAGAATTAAGGCGAGAGTTCCCTCTCAATTATAACATGCACTATCAGTTCCTACTGCAATACTACGTACTTTTTGCTGCTATTGAAAGTCTTATTACTTAAATTTTGGGAACGTAATGCCTCTACTGATGGGCAATGTGCTGTCAAGATATCTACTGTCCTTTTTGATTGCTATAAATATTATTTTTATGTGGCATGTTAAGATGAGTGAAAATAATCAGTTTTAAGAACACTTTCATATATTTCATTGTCCTGCTTGGTTCAATGTGTTGTTCTAGTTCGTGCATCTCCCATTAAAAGTTGGTCTTGCCTCTGAACGTGATATAGTCTGCTTTCTTGAAATTATGATTGACAAAACCAATAAAAATGTTAATTTTTTTCTGAGAGCTTTGAATGTACTGTATAAATATTCACAAGTTTGAACTTGATAGCCAATAAGAAAATGTGTTCTACTAATTGTTTTCTCTGGAAAAGCTTTTTATATCAAAACCTTTTTATGAGCAGGCTTGATCATATGGGTTTTTATTTACAGAAAGAGCCTCTCTCTCTTCCCCAAGCATAGAAATTAACTTCGTCACTTGTGTCATGCAATTCAGTATCTTGGCTCAAAGAAACTGGGCAAGTTTTAGCGATGAGTGAAAGAAAGTAAGGTCCTAAAGCCAGGAGCCCCCAGCAGCACAGAAGAGCCCAGAGCCGAGCAGAAGCAGGAGTGCCATGCTGGTACCCCCAGCTGGAGAGCAACTGCAGATGCAGGGCAGCCCAAGAAGCAGCTGAATGGAAGGATAACCAGGAGGCAGGCCAGGCTGCTTCAGCTAAACACCTAGCTCCACTTTGTTTTTGACGCGAACATGCAGTAGAGCTGGCGCTGTGCTGTCCAGATGTTTTAGAAGTTGCAGGGGCAGGCAAGACATGCAGTCACTTGCAGTTATGCATATTCCGGACAACAAACTACTAATTTATCACTGCGAGGTTGGATTCAGTTTTACAGTGCTCGGAGTCCTTGGTAGTCTGTGCTTTCTTTCCTGACTGACATGCTGTAAGGGAGGACAGGCAGAAAAGCCTGAAAGGAACGGAGCCTTCCTTTTGCAGTGTAAGGGGGTGAAGTGCTGCAAAGCTGCTCTGCTCACTGGGCTGTGACACAAGGGATACGGCACTCTTTCCACCATGTCTTGTTTAAAGTACGTTGCCCTCACTGAGCTGTGCTGCTCTCTGACCTTGATCCTGTCAGTGTCAGCTCCACCATGCTAACAGAATGAGCTTTTCCAGGGTTTTCAGGCACGGGCATCTAAATTTTCAACCCCAAATGGACCTCCGTGTAAGGTAAAGATCCAATTACCACCTAATAGTTCAAGAAAGACAACAGTACTTGTGGTCATTCACAGAAGCAGCAATGTGGGCACCTAACCTATATCTGGAAAACCTATTACTGTTCATAAGTCTACAGAAAGCCAACTAGTTAAGAACAGATTTTGTGAACCGTTCTCCCAGTCTTGTTAGCACAAATTCCATGTGCACTGCATTTAGAACCTGTATTATATTCATACTTATGTTGTATTCTGTTTAATTTTTACCTCTTTCATGTTACAAGAATTTAACTTTTTCTCCTATCTCTTCTTTCTCTGCTAGAATAAATTCACCTTAATTTTGAAAACTGTATTTTTGCATTAATTTTACAGCTATTGTTTCCCCACAGAGCTACACATCCTTATTCTTGGGCTGATGCCAGTTCTTCTTCAATTTACTGCTGTGCTACTTAGAGAATCTGTTGTTCCCTTGAGCAGTTGGTCACTACTTACAGGTCTGATGAAATTAGCACTGCCTGTTACTTTCCCAGTAATTGGGTCTCAAATATCCAGTTGTGATTTCAGTTCTCTCTGGTCCCTCATTTGGCTGTCATCAATCTATTCCTTGTACCTCATTACTATCTCCATTCCCCAACCCCTTTTAAAGCCTTCAGGCAGAAGGTAACAACCAGACAGTAGAGGAAGACAAGGAGAAAATTTTACAAAACTCATGCAAATAAAAGACAGAATTTCAGGTTGCCTCAGCCTGCTGCTGGTGATGTGCCCTGATGCATGCCTTCCTGTGGGAATACAGCCTGCTAAGATGTCCCTTTGCATACTGATCCGAAATAAAGATGTGCTGGATCTGCATGGGGCGCGGGCGGGGAGAAAGCAGCTATTGCTGTCGCTCTCCCTTGCTGTCTACCCTGCTATGGGTGGACCAGCAAGACCTCTGCACTACTCTACTACTACTGCTGGGCTGGAGCCAGGACAGAGTAGTCATAATTTGCTCATTTAAGCAGGTTTGAGAGCAACAGTTATTGTATGGATTATTAAAAAAATATATATAAGCTTTCCTAGGTGAGAAGCTGAATGAGATTTCCAGGCGGATTTTGCACACAGGTAACTTTTGTGCAGCATGTCAGTCAGTCCTGTAAGGTGCTGGCTAGCACCACTGAGAGCAGTGAGTCCTTCGCCCCCTTCTCCTATCTGAGGAGCCACCTCAGAATTACACACGTGGAGATGGAGGAAGGCAGAAGTTGTGCATCTGCACTTGGTGTAAGGCATATGTACCTAAACCCAAAGTGACTGTCAGTACAGTGCAGAACTATATGGAAAACTGGAATACAAACATAGTCTATCATCCAAGCTTTGCTCTCATTTCAGTTAAGGGCCCCTTTCATTTGTGTAGACATCAGCTGTGACAGCAGAGGATCATCAGCCGTGGGGGGATCTTCTCTACAGTGTCACTCCCCAGATAGCCTTGGTTAAGCTCTGTTTCTTCTACCCTATTGCAGAAATATGCCTGTGGTTCTTCACGAAATTATATGGTGGGATGCAACAACTAGCTCTCAAAATTATCCATTATAAATGTGTTCATTCATTCAGACATGCTGCTGTGAATATACTAAGGGTAGTTTAAAAAAAAAAACCACCAACATATTTACTGCATTCGTATTTCTCACTGTAATCAATTTCACAATTCCCAAGTCTTAACTCTCAGGAAAACATGCCTATATTTATATCTCTGGTTAATACCCATGATTTATAGTATTACAAACACACTCTTAAGGTTTAAAATACCTTGCTGATGTGGTTTGCAATTGTTCTACTTCTGATGGACTTGGATCTATCAGATCTGAGTATTCTCTGCATACACTCCCTTGTCCAAGTTCTTAAACTGTCAACACAATTTATCGTGAAAAGAAACATTTCACATATAATTGGGTTAACACAAATGAGACACTTTTTAACACCTATACCTGTGTTTTTAGAATAAGAAGTGATTCTTGTTTCTCCATTACAATGTTCAAAATATTTATATCAAATTAATATTTCTCTATTGAAATATTATTTCAGGATAGAAGTAAAACATTGTTTTGAAATGAAAACGGGATTTTCCCCACCATTTCTTACTGATGGAAGATTTGAGGCAGACTGCCACTTTCAGTGGAGGTTTTCTTATTCACAGAGACATCACAGCACTGTCAGGAGGTATGCTAATTTTCCCAGTTGTTAATACATTTTGGTCAACTTTAGAAAGTTCCCATTTATTGGAAAAGTTAATTCAGACTCCACTAAGGTCTCCCTGCTGACAAAAGCACTCCTTCGTGCAAAAGAAAAAAACTGTAACATCAACTGCAGGGGAAGGTGAGCCAGCCAGCTGTATTCACCTCTTTCCACTGGCCTATAATAGAAGGATTATGTTAGATGTCCACATGCAGGCTTACTGTTATAATAGCTCAGGCAAGATACCAAAATCTTCAGAGAATTTAGGACTAAATCATAAAACATCACTTTTCTTTTCTTAGCAGACAAGAAAATGTTTTTTCTTGCATTTGTGCATTGTGGAACCCTCTGTAGACAGACATATGCTCCATGTGAATCCTCTGTGTTGATATTAACCTGTGTTCTACAGACCTGTCTTTTTCCTTAAAGACCTTCTGACTGTGGAATTAAAATTAAACTCTAGAAATCTCTCACTTTATTTTAGCTCTCTGTTTAAAGGCAGCCTGGAAAAAATCTGTTTTGCTTGCAAGCAAGACTATGAGAAAACAAAGACCAATTATCTGCTAGGAAGGATGAAATTTTTTTCACTTTCACTGTTGATAGCTTAATTTATCTGTTGAATCTATAGAGACAGGTATTCTCTGTACTAAATTACTACTGTGAGATATAGAAATGTGTTTCGGCTGCAACATCTTTTCTGTTTTTCTTGTAGGTGGATGGCAAACAAGATTCATATGAAATGAGCATCAGCCAGTGAACATGCAACTGTCTGAGTCACAGACAGAACAGATTAGGCTATCAAATATTGCCATTAAAAAAAGATCTTCTATAAACATTATATACTGCATCTAAATCACTAGGTTGTCAAATGGGAATTGGAGAAAGACCTACAAAGATGACGAATAATAGCTTCCAGCATCTCTTATTTGTTTATTACTGTGGCAAAATACCATATTCAGCAAAAATTCTGGAGAGAAATAAGCTTTGTTACAGTAAGAAATCAATGTTTAAGTCGGGAGGATGGATGATTCTTACTAGGTGATTCTTATTTGTTATAGTATAAGATTACTGTAACTGTTCACTGGAGCATTATTTTTCCAAATTAAGAAGACAGGCAGAGTGAGGACAAAAGGAAGACAGAATACCTAGCTTTCTCTACCTATACTTACATGTACATACACACACAAGCATACGCATGTATACTTATATCTGTGCATATACATACTCTTTATAATTTCAGCAGGCAGAAACTAATATTCCTTCCACCTTAGCTTGGAGGGCACTGCTTTAGCCACAGCAAAGTGTAGTCCTTGCTTGGCTGCTCCCACTCTATCCTGTTTAGTTTGGTCTGAGCCAAGCTGACCTGTTCTCTTTTTCTTCTGCTAGACTTCTAAAAATTTTTCCTCCTGTATTTTGTCCAGCCACAGACTTTGTCAGAACGACTTTCAATTTCACAATTAAATTTTCCAGACAAAAAAATAGAGAGCAGTGTGGTCAAGGAGAGGAAGTCCGTACTAACCAAACAATACACAGTTTCCAACCAGGCCTGTACCTTACGGGTCTGGTAGCGGATCCGCACCTTACCTCTGGTGGCTCAGCAGTCTCCCCAGGCTGAAAAGCAGGCGCAGAGAAAACGTGGCAGTATTTGCAGTCAGCTTTGTGTAACTCTCTTTGCTAGTCCTGCGTACCGATGGAGGGTATTTGCAAGGAGCTGGCTGAGCAGCCGTATGCCCTGGCCCCTCTTCAGCCTCCTGGGCACCCACCACCACGCCTGAACCTGGTGGCTCGGCCTGGCCGGGGCCACTGCCGCGCTGCGCCCCACAGGGAGCGCTCTGCCAGAAAACACAAGGAGAAAAATGTGCTTTTCCCTTCAGCTGCAGATCCTTTCTTCCCTCCGACAGGAAGGGATTAAACTTGTTGCAGTGCTGTGGGTACAGCGCAGGCCTCTGCCTACAGAGCCCCTGTCTCCTGCCACCATCTGGGCGGCCGGGGCTGGGAGGGGGCCAGGCCCGGCCGGGCGCCCCATCGGGGCGCAGGGGAGCCCAGCCAGGGGGTGCAATGAGGGTGCCCGGGCAGCGTCGGCATCGGCGGACGCTGGGCCGATGGCGCTGGGCCTCTGCTTGGCAGAAGCCCGCCATGCCCGTGGCTGCGGCGGCCCAATCCCGGTGCGTGAGGGTGGCTGCGGGAACAGGTCTAGTGGGGAAGCGCGGAGGGGTGCGGGTGCCAGCACGCTCTGCAGGGAGGGCGTTGGGAGCAGCAGCTCTGTTTAATTAACTTAAACAAACTTGAATTGGCTTTTTATGGGTGTTTGGCAACATTTACAAATAATGGCGTGTTAATTAAGGATGTGTAACAAGGAAACTCAGCTGGAAGTAGAAGTTTTATCAAACCTTAATACCCCATTACATCCTCCAGGATTAATTCTTTTGCTTCCCAATGCTATGGGCCACAATTATGTTGATTAAACTGAGACACACCTCTCCTCTTGTTTTCAAGAAGCAATATAATGCAGTGTTTATTAGGTATCAAATGAAGGTTTTACTTTTTCTTGAATGACCTTTTCTCTTTTTTTTGAATAGAATTGGGTAATGTGTTATAACCAAAATCAATAGAAATGCTAAGTTTCTGTAAATGGAACAATGAACTGGGCTCAGGTTTCCCCCCTTGGAAAGGCATGGTTTGTCAGACATAAAAACCCACACTCTTTCTATTAGAGGAATGTCTTAGGCCACCATTCTTGGAGTAATCAGCTCCCACATGTGGAAAATCTCACGGAAAGGAGCTGAGCTGATAACGTGCTGTTGGTCAGAACTCACTAAGTTTTAAGTTTCTAATATTTTTCCCCCTTTCTCTTCCCTTCCCAGCAGTAATAGCAGTACAGTTTCTCTCTGCCCTGAAGGGATTATTTGCTGGTTGGTATTTGCTGGTTTTTTTAATAAGTTCACCGGAAGCATGAAAGAAGACTTACAGTCATGGTTCATAAGGAGATGTTCCTCATGGTTCACCCACTTTGTGTGAGATGTTAGCGAATACTTTGAAACTCTAATTGACAACTGTTTGCATGGAAAAAAAAAAAAAAAAAGGTTGTACTTATGGCCATGACACAGTTCAGGGAAATGACAGCACACAGAAGAGCTGAGCTTCTTCGAGCAATTATTCCCTGATCAAAATTATTGTTCAGGTTTTTTATTTCCTTGAATTTCTTAAAGTGCCATGAGTATGATGTGTATGTGTATGTGTGTGCAGGGAAATTTACACAGACACACACCAAAGCTCATTTATTTTGATCCATACATCTCATATGCATGTATACATATTTATTCATACATAAATATAAAAAATGTATTTTAACATAATTCACCCTAACCAACAAAAAAAGAAGGCAGAAAATCACATGTAGCCAGTACACAGTAAAATATATAAAATAGGATATAATAGTGTATTTGTTCTGCCCTGTTACTCATCATCCTAGTTTATTCTCATAGAGGATATGAATTATTCATTTTTAAGCACAATAGGAAAACATTAGTACTGTTTAATGGCCAAGTGGGATTTTCTGATGAAAGACTTGTGAGTCAGGTTCGTTGTAATGAGGAACATTTTTACAGGAACAGGTATTACGTGTGAGAAGTAGTTATAACTTCTTGTACAGAGTGTGGCATCCTGAGTCATGAAAACAGATAGCTGCATTTTCATTATTGCTAGAGAAGATGAAAGGTGGATCACAGAGCTTTCTTTTCCTAAAATAAAAATCACTGTGTAAAATAGCTCCCAACTAGTAAAGCATACTGGCTATATTCCTAATAACAGAGCAAATTACCAGTGTAATAACAAATACACTGAAAAAAAAAAAAAAAGGAAAAATACCTGGAAAATTCAGATTAAATATAATGATTCAGGGCAGCAGAGGTCAGTGATAAAAAATAAAAAAAAGGTCACAGTATTCTTCCTCTGCCTAATGATCACTCTAATTACATGTTGATAGTATTACAAGTTAAGAAACTCACTGGTCATGGAAACAAATTCTCTCCTGTGTAATAAAGTGGTACCTTTTCCAGGCTGTCTGTGCAGACTGACTTGTCTATGACGGTAAATAGTCTGAATGGCATGACTAACTCATGCTGATGAATACCGAATTACCGGATTGTTATAATTTAATTCCCATTCAGCTGAGCATTACTTCAGAAGAATTATGCAGGCAGTGCTTGCCAGTTGAGGAATTGCTTGGTTTTAGCTGTCTTTTAAAAACAGTATTATAGATATGAAAGCTGTATCCATTAACATTAGTGAAAGTATTAGGGCCAGCTCTGGTGATCTTGCTCCTTTGAGTCTACAGTACGGCTGTCAACCTTATCCAACAGGTCCTCTACAGGCATCGGTCTCAAGGGTCTCACCTCTCCCTGAGAGGCAGCAAAGAGGCATGCAGGAAGGTGAGAAACCACAAATGGAGAGCCATGCAGTTGCTGGGTGTTTGGCTAAATTGCAAGGACACCTGAGGGCAGCGGGGTGGGAGACAAAGGGTTAGGAGACCAACACTCACAAAAGCTCTAGGATGAGGTTGACCTGTGGCCAAGGGCCAGGCAGATCTAGCCAGTATAGGTGCTCAGTGTGCACGAATTTGGAGAAAACATTAAAATAAATTCTAATTATAAGGATTAAGATGGCCTTCTCAACTCCCCCCTTTTATAAATGGTCTATAATCTTTATGAGACAGGGACACTTCAACAGAAAATCTATTACTTTATATCTACCAGAAAAAGAAAGAAAAAAAAGCCTTAGTTTAATTCTCATTCTTCTTTTTCTTTGCTTTTTAATCTGGAAAAATCTTCCCCCCCGCTGCTCAATACAGTATTATTTCCAATCAGAGCCAATCTTCTGTCATTTGCCTGACCTATTGCTTTACATAAACCCTAATTATAATGATCAGATATTGTACTAATTAAGTATAATACTAATCCATGTATTGACCTTATCTGATTACTGAAAGGAAATCATCTGGTATATGCTTTTAAATTTCTAGTCTACTCTTATTTAAGGCTACATAATCCTAAGAGTTGATAGACTTAGAAGCATGCTCCATTCAAAGGGAAAAAAAAAGAAATGCAAGCTCCATTTCACAAGATAAGGTACTGTGTAAACAGAATTTCTTGTCCTGTATATTGCTTCTTTTGCCAGCATTTTGTCACACTATCTTATATAAACTGTATTTTCACTGTAACAGTAATCTGGAAAAGGAACGGACAAGATAAGTCTTACTGAAGCAAGTTTTGTGTACAACATAGAGACTGATATTCCAAAGAGAGGAGGGGACTTGATGCTAGACTACGCAAAAAGTCTAGGTTTGTTGCCTTCTGATTAAAATGTCTGACACTATTGCTTCAAATCCTGACTGGCTCAGATGATTTAATTTGCGTTCCACCAAGTTAAAACATAGGAGATATAAAAAAAAGCAATCAAAATTAAGTAGATATTTCTGAACCAGAAAATCCCCACTGCTAGTCTTCTCTGGAAAATACTAAGGCTAGTTAGTGAGTTGGGAAAACTTTGTGAAGAGCATAAATGAATAAGGTTAGCCTGGTTTTAAGAAAAAAAAAAATTATATCTAAAATTATTTTACTTTCCCCCATGCCCTCTCATTTTTTTTTCCAAAATGATGGTGCAAGCCTAATCTTCAAAGCATCTTATATTTTTTCAGGAATCGTGGAAGTATGACACAACAATTTTTGATTTCTGTTTCCCAGAATCAGACATAAGTATATAGCTCCAGGAAAGGATTTTTGTAATCTTTATTTTTTGGGTTTTTTTAAGATCAAGTTCCCTACATATATTCACCCTCTCTTGTCTTAGTGACAGCATTCACCCTTGCCTTACAAGACTTACCTTTCTTATAATGGTGCCATTCTCTTGCTGAAACCAGTAGGACCATTTATGAAAAATAAAGATAAATATGAGTCAGACCTTGCTGGACTGGTGGGCAAAGCAGGCTATGTAGTACATGGGGGAAACAGTGCATAGTGGGCAGGATGTGTATCTAACGAGTATCAGAACTGTCCCGGTCAGGTGTGGGGCCACAAACATTATCATAATATTTCAGAATATTTTTCCACTCAAAATGTATTTTCTGGGAAAAGAAATAAAGCTTTTGCCGTGAAATAAAATAATGATAAAATAGGTTTTGAATGTGACCTGAAGAACTAGTACTGCAAATGATCATAATGGAAAAAGAAATGAGCTTAGTAAAACAGATGTATATAGGTTTAACAATAATAACATCACCTGCAAATAGGCATCCAACAGTCATGGCAATTAAGTCTCCGAATTTCAGCACAGGGAGCAAAATTAGTTGTGGTTGCTCTGAGGAAGACATTTTATTGATGAAAACATCAGTCGGTATTTTGAAATTAGGTCATGATTTAAAGTATCCAGGTAATTAACCCCATTACTCATTGCTAAGGACAGAGACCAACTTCCCACTAGTTCCCAAAATGTTTTTTATTCTCACTACTAAACTACTTTGCTTCAACAGCATTTCTTGAAGATGTCTGCACATGTCTTCCTTGTACAGGCACTGTAATTTCATTTTAAAGCTATTTCATCTAGAATAAGGCACTTGCTTTAAAATATACACATTCACATCAGAGTTATAAACAGTTTTTCCAGGCTAGCTTTTTGGAATTAAGTTCCATCCCTAAACCAGAAATTTTTATATGTGTACAAGTGAAGGTGTATGGGACGTATTCTAAATTGGAGTAAAGCTTATGAAAACCCTTGTAAATGCTTATGTTTATTAAAACATATATATTACTATAGAACTACAGTCATCCATTAAGCTCAAAAATCACTGAACCATTTGTTTCATCCAAGTCACAAAATGAAACCTGTCACATAATTCCCCATAGTAATAACACATCTTATAATGAGACTCAATTCTTTCTAATTTTGTTGCTGCAATTCCTATTTCAGTGTCACAGTTCAAAGTATTTCTCAATGGATTTTAAAGACATAAATTTAGTCTTATCCTATAATTATATGCTTACTGTAAAGTATCAAAATATATCCAGCATGTTTTAATTGTCATTTTGTTCTCTGTATTTGCTTAAGTACATTCAGAATTATGCTTGTGAGAATGTGATGGCTCCATAGGGAACTCTGCTCATCACTTAGTTTTATTTGTTCACTCTGAGAAAAAAGGAACATATTACTTATATAGTTATGTACTTATGTCCTGTGTGCTTAAGTGCTTTGTGAGGTCAGAGTCCAGGAGAGACGTATGTATGAAGAGGAGTAATACAAAATAGCTGCTGGATCATGACATGTAGAATTGCAGCCTGCAATCCAAGCTCTTCTGCAAGCCGCTTGCAACCTCCCTTCCTGCACAGAGTTTCCTTGCCCATTTTCAAACAGTGAAGTTATTCATGTTCATCTGGAACTTCCCCCTGTCCATCTGAAACATCCCTAATGCATGGGATGTTACACAGCGTTGTGGGTTGACCCTGGCTGGATGCCAGGTGCCCACCAGAGGCGCTCTATCATTCCCTTTCTCGACTGGACAGGGGAGAGAAAATATAACGAAAAAAGCTTGTGGGTTGAGGTAAAGACAGGGAGATCACTCAGCAATTACCGTCATGGGCAAAACAGACTTGATTTGGGCAAAATCAGTTTAATTTATTACCAGTCAAAATTGAGTAGGGTAATGAGAAATAAAACCAAATCTTAAAACAGCTTCCCCCCACCTCTCCTTTCTTCCTGGGCTCAACTTCACTCCAAATTTTCTCTACCTCCTCCCCCCAAGCAGCGCAGGCGGGCGAGGAATGGGGGCTGTGGTCAGTTCATCACACGTTGTCTTTGCCTCTCCTCCTCAAGGGGAGGACTCCTTGCACTCTTGCCCTGCTCCAGCATGGGGTCCCTCCCACATGAGACAGTCCTCCACAAATTTCTCCAATGTGGGTCCTTCCCACGGGCTGCAGTTCTTCCTGAACTGCTCTGGTGTGTGTCCCTTCCACGGGGCACAGTCCTTCAGAAGTAGACTGCTCACACATGGGTCCCCCTTGGGGTCACAAGTCCTGCCAGCAAACCTGCTCTGGTGTGAGTTTCCCACAGGGTCACAGCCTCCTTTGGGCACATCCAACTGTTCCAATGTGGAGTCCTCCACGGGCTGCAGGTGGATATCTGCTCTACATTTAATCTCCATGGGCTGCAGGGGGACAGCCTGACTCACCATACTCTTCACCACGGGCTGCAGGGGAATCTCTGCTCTGGTGCCTGGAGCACCTCCTCACCCTCCTTCTTCATTGACCTTGGTGTCTGCATAGACGTTCCTTTCACATATTCTCATTCCTCACTCCAGCTGCAGTTTGTGTCCCTGGTTGGTTTTTTCGACCTCTTCTTAAATATGTTATCCCAGAGGTGCTACCACTGTCACTGATGGGCTCAGCCTTGGCCAGCAGTGGGTCCATCTTGGAGCCAGCTGGCATTGGCTCAATCAGACACAGGGCAAGCTTCTAGCAGATTCTCACAGAAGCCACCCCTGTAGCCCCCCCCACTACCAAAACCTGGGTGAGATGGCATTGTTTACTGTTATATGTCATTCTGTAAAACTGTATTTGATTAACTGCTTTCCATTTTGGAAAGTAGTGTAAAATGTGATATAATAAATTAAAAAGGAAAGGTTTACGCATTCTAAAAAAAAGCTTATGCAAAAATGGCCTCAGATTGATTCTCTGGTTAGGTCAATTTTAATGTGTGCTCTGTGGTTTGGGCAACAGTTCTCCACTCTATAAAATAAACAAAGTTTTAGTGTGACCAAGAATTATTTGGATGTACAAGTACAGACTGTAAAGTAGGTTGAGAAATAAAAGTGATTGGACAACTTCTTTAGAATGGCTCATGAAACCTCAGCTCCTGCACTGCCTCCACTGTGACTGGTATGCTAAATAAGGATGAATTCTTAATTGTTTAATGACATTTTACTATTAGAATGTTACATTGATTACTTTTCCTTTTAACAAGGAACATAATTTAACTAAACTTGTATTTCTGATAATGACTATACTTATTGCATACACGAATAATCACATGCCTTTCTCAGAAATCTCCTGGTTACAATAAAATTAGTATCATCCCAAAGTGCTTTAAAGCCAATTGCTGAGGCATGGAATGTCACCACAGTTTGGTGGAAATTCATGCTCAAGAGGGAAGTTCTATCACAGAAATTAACCAGATCACTTTTGCAATACAAGAACTAGACACATTTTCTGTTCCTTTCTTATTAAAAGATGGGGGGTTTTCCTTCTGGTTTACCAATAATGACTAGTCCTCCAGAACTTTCAAAAACATCAAAAAATACTAAATGAAAAACAGTTTAAAAAATAGCACTACAGGAAAAAAAATCTCTACATGTAGCAACTTCATAATACTGTTCAGCAATTGCTGTAGCTATGTGCATACAATCCTTGTGCTGCTCATCTGTCCAGGAAAACTCCTCTGAATGATAATTCTAGCTAGCCAGCCTAAACTCAGTAGTAAAATATTGATAGACATGTCACACCTTTTTTTCCTCTTCTTTCTATTTTTCCAATTAGGAAAATGGCAAAGAAACAAACAAATGATAATAGAAGAAAAAGAAAAAAACAACAACAAAGAGCTGGCAGATAGAAAAGCAATGTTGAAAGCCTTTGAATTTAACTCCCCCTGACAACCTATCCTGATGTTCATTGTAAAGATGGAGGAGACCTGTAAAGAGAGGAAATCAGCTGTCAAAACTAATGCTGCAGGATTCAAAGAATGAAAGCAAAGTGGTCATGGAAGGCTGAATGAAAAAGTCTTTGAAACATCTGGAGGTTTCCTCAACTGTAAAAAGTCTCGCCTTAAAATAACCAGCTGTTTTATAAGTATGAGCAGTGTGTGTATAGGCAAATCACTGTAGAAAGTTAAATAGCTTTCAATGAATATTCAGATTACTCATATAACAGACATTATCTTAGCTATATGAAGCTGAAACTGGAAATTCCTCTTTCCCCTCTCTACCATTTTAAAAGGGGCATATGAATCCCTTTACAAGATGTTTTTAAATATTGCCTTCTTGAGTCTCCTTTTTCAATATTGGGGAGGGCTAAAATAATGTGTTTTCTAACAATTTTGCATGACCCTGTCATATAGAAAATGGTCCCATGCAATAACTTTATTCATGCTCTGCTTTGTGTGACAGATTTATACATTTTGTATTTGTAAGCTTCTAAAGAACCCCAAAAAAGGGGAAAGGTCATACACATTCCCAGGCTCTAGTCAGAATTTACCTAAGTGTTGAGTTACATCTGGAACTATAGATTTCAGTATTCACTTTTTTCTAGGGTTTATCTCCTCACCTTATTTTAAGTTAATTTGATAAAATTTAATAAAAGAAACTAAAAGAAAGATTAAGATTAATGTATGATTATATTAGCTCAAATAAAAATACAGTCACTTTTTAGTTCTCAGATAATTAGCAATCATATTGCATCAATCCTTCTATTACAGAAAGAGGTTGTACTTTAAAAGAGGTTAATTTTTAGATGTAGGGACTGTTCCCAGTAAAGGCAAAATGGGAGTTTGAAGAAGGTTCCTAACCATGATAGTGATGAGTTTTGGAAAAACATTCCAGAGGAGGTGAGAAAAGAGGGAAACCTGGCTGGTTTTAAGACAAAGTTTGATCAGTATTGAGAAAAAAATATAAATTAAGTAAGATAACAGAGGAATGACCTCTGTGACCCAAGAGGCCTTTTGTTCTTGGGTGTATTGGCAAGAACAACTGCAACATACGTGCACATTTTAAAATGTATTGTTGCTTGCTTATGATGGGACAATGCTAGGAAAGTAGGGTGAGTGAAGGGAATATTTTTTAATTCTGTCACATGTAAAAGAAAGTTACTTCAAGACCTGTTACCTTTGTTTTGGCTGTGCTTTTTCCACAGTTAGTAGCAAACTTCCACTTGACTGATCTGAATAAATTCTGACTCAAGATCTGTGGTCCTTTTTGGGGGTATCCTTTTGTGAAAATGAAGGAAAGGGGGCTGTGAGACTTTAAGCTAACCTACTGCAAGAGTGCAATAACACCTTAGTACCAAAACTCCCCAGCTGTCTTCTATTGTGCTGACGCTGATGAGCCAATTCACAAGATTAATACACTGACAGAGTGCTAACCCTGCAAAAAGGGCACCATTTTCTGTCACTTGAGCTCCTTGATCTGCCTTACCACAAGATTAGAGAAGCATGAACTTAAGAGCACAAGCTCTATATGGTGGGAAAGAGAAGAAAGAGAAAAGGTGAGACCTCAGAAATAATCTTCTGCAGTTGGCTTAAGTGTTCTCAGAACTGGGGTCTGAGGCTGTGAAAAATAAAGAATGAAAAGAGTCAAATCCTATCAAAGAATACATATATTTTTCCAGTCACTAATAATTAATGGATCTGTAGGGGGCAGATGCCAGATAATACACAAAGAGGGAGGATTTAATTATTCAGTACTTCAGGACATTGTAATATTTCCCAGTAGAAGTTAATCACAGAATCATAGAATCATTTAAGTTGGAAAAGACCTTCAAGATCATCAAGTCCAACCACAAACCTAACACTGCCAAGTCCACTACTAAACCAATTTGCCTTTCCAGTTGATTTGTTGTGCTGGACTGGCACAAGGAGAGGTGGGGATCTGGTCATGGGTCTCTGATTTCCAGAACAAAACTTCAGGATCTTTAACAGACTGAAAATTATCATTAATTAGAAAACCAGTGAGACAGTGTAAGGTTCTAAGCATTTAGCATTTAGCATATGATACCCATTTCAGAAAAGAATAAGGAGATCCATCCTTGAATTATTTTGGCCCAATAGATTTTAAAAATGTGTGCTGAACACCACTCCCTTATATATTCCTTGTCTGGCCATGGGACGCGAGCTTTCCAGTTGTGCGGACAGAGAGCTGGGCATCAGGAAAATGGTTCTGTCCCCACTGCTCTACCACTGTGCTGCCAAGAGCTTGGGGAACTGAATCTGCTCAATGCCCAGCTGTCCCGGTTTCAGCTGGGATAGTTAATTTTCTTCCTCATAGTTGCTATAGTGCTGTGTTTTGGATTTAGTATGAGAATAATGTTGATAACACACCAATGTTTTTAGTTGATGCTGAGTAGTGCTTACACTAGTCAAGGACTTTTCAGCTTCCCATGCTCTGCCAGGTGCACAAGAAGCTGGGCGGGGGCACAGCTGAGATGGTTGATCCAAACTGTCTGCCTTTATTTCAACCCACAAGTTTTACTTTTTCTTCTGATTCTCTCCTCCATCCCACCAAGGGGAGGGAGGGAGGTGAGCGAGCGGCTGTGTGGTGCTTAGTTGCTGACTGGGATTAAACCGCAACACCAGCCTAACCTAGACTCCTGTTTGGCCTCTGAAGACAATTTTTATTTTATAAAAGAGGGCTCAGGTAGCAAAGAATAGGAAGTAGTGCAGATCTATTGTTTTGCCAAAATATGAGGGCAAGGGCCAACAGCTGGGAAGTTTTCTCAAGGTAGTAGCATGGATACAGCCCTCCTCCACACCACTCAGTTTAAATGCTGTGTGTTGCATCTCTTCATGCCCTGGCTTACTTCATCTCATGCCAAGGATGTTGTGATTAAACATAGGGGACGTTGTTCAAACCCTGAATATTTTTTAACAAATCACAAAGTACTGAGATATGAATCCCAAGTTCAGAAAAACTTATCTAATTCCTGCAGTCTTTAGGCTATTTTCTTTAAAGTCACTGCACTGACTATTTTCAGTAATAAATAATTAATTGTGCTGTGAATCATAATTGTGAACTGCAATTTTTTAATTTAACAAATGGAAATCAATTATTTTAGAAATATCAGATGTCATATAACATTTGTTTCAATATATTAATTTTCATTAAACTTCATTGACTTCGGACCGTTTTAATGATTTTTCCCCTCTGGGCAGACTACTGTCATTTCAATCACTTAGAGATAGACTTTTTTGAATTAATTTTAAGACAGTTTAAAAAATATGCTCTCAAAAGAAATGGTATGAAAAAGGGCGAGAGATGAAAAAGAATGTAATGTATTTGGATTAGACTAAAACCTTATTTTGAGTAATATGTATTATATCTACTACAGAATTCAAATCAGTTTGGCTTTTAGTCTGTATCCCAATGTTTATGCCCTTTCTGGAGAAAGAAAAGTGAAATTAATGGGAAAACCCCCACTTCTTGCATGTATAGCTATTTATTTCACTGTATTATATTGACACTGGTTCATGCTGGAGTGAGAGCCAAACATGCTTTGCCTGATAATAGTTCCTTGAGTAGCAGCAACCACTAACATGTATGTTTTTAAGGGTTGTAAATTACTCAAGATGCAGCTAATATTCTAAAGATTTTTTTTTCTCCTGCTGAAGACCTAGGACTTTTTTCATCCTTCCAGCCTGCGTTCTTCATTGATCACTTGCTTACCTGGGGTCTCGTAAAGATTTGCTTACAGTCAGCAACAGAGCTGTTCTCCTAGGCCATGCAGTCAGTCCTCTGTCTCTGTAACAGAACATTCAAAAGCCAGGATTTACATTGCTTTTAAAGAACCCTATTCACTGTGATTTTTATCTCCCACAGAACAAAATATATCTAAATGATTTTTTCCCCCATGAACACATGGGCAGAATTTCAGCATTCTCTCTTCCTATGCAAAAGCTTATTTCCATCTGACTCATGAGTACCTTTCTCCCAAGTCTGGTCTGCCCATGGCTAGAGCTTTAGCTCATGAGTGCTGTGCAGCATTGTGCTCTCCGCTATCCAAAATCTGCCTCATGCCTCTGAGACACTGAGTTACCCACACCTCCTCTCCTTGTGCTGTGCACTTCCAGCTTTCTGGCTGTACTACTGCTACTATACTTCATTTCTTGAAGTTGGAAGAGCTATTTTAACTCTTGTTGAATAACAAGCTTGCTGTCTGTCACTTTCAGCTGCTGCATGTTTTCACCCTTAATGTCTCACAAACTGTATAACCCTGGTCTGAGGTTAGAATGCATCTAACTATTTGTTCCCACAGGATCCATTGAATGAGGGTTTCCTCATTTCTCTCAGGGACATCCTATGTGACGATCAACTGTTTGATCTCCAGAGTCTTCTCCAGAAAAAAAAAAAAAAAAAAAAAACTTGGAAAAAGGTCAATAAAAACTTGAGAAATACNNGACCTTGGAAAAATGTCATATATAACCTTGAATTATACTGGCTCTCTTTATACCAGCCATGCTAGTTTAGCCTCATCAGCAACACCTTCCAGAATAATACCTTTTTTTAATACCAGAAATGAATCAGAAGCTTTGCCAAGCACGTTTCCCAAGAAAAGCTTTCAAATAAAGCAACACAACCTTCACAGGGTGGGCCACAAAATGGTTATCAGTCACTCACCACTCTTTTCAGTAAACTGAGCATTCCCAGCAGAACATTGCTTTTAACTTCACTTTTCCTCTTTTCCTGCCAAAAGGGGAGCTATTCTAAATCTCCACAATGCTTTGGGAGAAGGAAGTGGCCGGCTGCCTGCGGGAAAGGGCCAAATTAGGGAATTCTCCAAAGGACAGTAGAGACCACATCCATCCTGTAGAGTAAGCATGTTTTGTGCCAGAGTGAGTAATCTCTGAAGATCTGTATACTGGGTGCCAAAGTGCACACAATTCATAGGCTTTAATTCCCACGCACTATAAACAATTTGTGACTACTTTTCAGAGGGGGAACCACTAGACTTAAGTACTGCCACGGTTTATCACTTTGCAATGCTGTTGTGCTGCCATCTCACATTAGACCTGTTGCCACTTAAGGAAACAAGAAGGATTTGTTTTTATGGATTTAATTTACAAGGAGAAGGACAAAGAACATGGCTGTTTATATGAACAGAGCGCGGTATGCCGTCTTCCCAGAAACGCTCTGAATACAACCCAGGACTAGATTAAAAACAGGAGAACCTCCATCCAAGCCATTAGAATTACACTGAAATGTGAATCAAATCAGGTCCTAGAATTAAGAGCAAATATGCACATACCTTACAATTTGTTACTGCACTCCAAAGGTATAATAGTTTCTATACCAAGTGTAAACCATGCAAATAAACAAAATGCAATGACTCTATGGGTTTCTTGTGAAAATGGTACTGGTTAATAATTATGACTATCATGATGTTTAAGCCTGTCCGGACAAGGAAGCTTCCCCTATTTTCACCAGTAAATTTCTCATGCAGAAAAACCCCTAAAAACAAACAAAAAAATTGGGAAAACTGGAATAGTGGAACTGAACTGCCCCTATGTCTTTTTAAAGAATATTTCCAAGTTGTAATTACAGTAATTCCTCTCTTTTCAGTGCTGTGAATCAGAAATCTTCAATTAAGAGGGGAAAAATACTAAAAAAAAAAAATCTGTCTTGTTTAGTATTATCAGAACATGGAGGCTGCAGGACTTTGGTGTCTGGCCAGGGTTGGCAATACCCTGGAATTCTGAATGATTGTAATGCTATGCTGTAAAATATTTTTTCTCTAGAAATGCCTACACCATTCAACCTAGAATTTTCATTTTCTGCTACTGCTGTTAACTACATTAATTGTTCATGAAACCTAACATTTCATTGGTTTGCATGATGCATACGGCATACAATTAACACCTGTCAAATGATACCACGTTTGGTCCTTTATGATGCAGACTTATGGATACAGAACTGACAATGTCCATATAGCACTTCAATACTTCTCCTTCTGTCTCTTCTTCCACTGCAGCTAGAAAAGACATTGAAACAGAATATGTTTCTTTCTGCTATTCCACATATTATTCCTAAAAGTATTTGCAATCTAATAAGTACTGATATAAAAGACAGGAGAAAAAACTGATACTGTGACAGGTGAAAATGTTGCTTAATGTTTATGAGCTGTTTAACCCTGGTCTCAGTAACACACTACTATTATTTCTGTGTAAAACTGACACTGAGTAATTTAATGCCCATTCTATTTCCTATGAAAATTGTCTTAATCTAATAATGGCAAGTGCAAAATATGCCATGGTGTCTGCGCTTAGTAGTTCAGAGTACTCACATGTATTATCTGCATGGTGTATTTTAATTATGACTCAGAAATGGACCTTAGAGTAATAAAATCTTATTCTTCTGAATGGAAAATTGTTCTTTTCCCTCTCCCCTTTTTATTCCTTCCTCTTCCTTTTTTTAATTTATTTTTTATTCTCAACACCCAAATGGTAAGCGACAGAAACTTTTCCTATCTCTGAAGCAAATTACTTCAAATAAGATTTGAATTGTTGAAGAAGTCTTGGGCTACACCTTTCTCCCGTTCAGGCTTATCACTGTATAAGCTTATTAAAGTCTGAATAAAAGACTTACCAGCTTGAATTAATATCCCTTTGTGAGATGTTTGGGTTTCTTTTCTCTCCCTTTTCTCCTGGGACAATGATTTTAGTGAATCTATTGCGTATCACAGTAGCGGGACATTTTATGCATTTAATGAATGCAATTGCCTTCCTAACGAAGTAGTGTATATTGCAATATACTGAGTTACAGCAGAATAGTTTATCCAAAAGTGANNNAGTTTATCAAAAAGGGAGAAAAAAAAAAAAAAAAAAAAAGACTGTGACTTTTCCACAGGCTTTTTGTATTAAAACCTTACATAAAGAGAAACCTAATTTAGGTCATTAATAGCCAAATCCTGTGAAGGTCATCAGTGCTGAAACACTTTAGCTTCCAGAGTGAAATTCAGACCTTGATGCCTGAGCTTCCAATGCTGCCTTGGACAGAGATCCACAGCAGTGTGGGGAAAGGACCCTGACCACTAGTTGGTACAGGCTCTTTGGGACTGTTTCTGGCCCAAAAATTTTGTACAACTTCTGCAAAAGACCAGGTGGCTTTTTTCTCTGAGCCTAGTCTCAGAGAGAGAGACTGGCTCGGACATTTGCCCATGAGTAGAAAGTTTTAGGTCCCAGTATCTGATCGTGTAGCTATTTATTAATTTTACACTAAATCATTACAGCCAGCAATTTGAAGCTAAAATATACAGAACTGCTACAGAATTTTCAGTCTAAGTGAGGAGATGCGACTTGGTACCCCCTGGATTCATGGAGATAACAATTTTGGCTTTGACCTGTAAGCTGCTACCTGAGCTGACTAACTCATTTTCAAAAACATAAAATCTGGTCTACCCTTGCATTTAAGTACTCAGTAAGTCTGAAAATAAGGAGTGACTGCAACATGGTCTTCGTA
>VZTL01002166.1:7251-41572 GCA_013400535.1 Scopus umbretta
TTAGCATGGAAACAATTTCTCATATATACATTTTGTTTGCATAGTTAGGCTACTTGTTACTCTTCCTCTTTCCCCTATTGTCCTAATGCAAATCCTAATGAGAATTATCAGTTCTTAGTACAAATTCCTTTAGGGACTACTGTATTGTCCTTAATTTTGCTGATAAGAGAAGGCTTGAAAGTTATCAGACAGCCAAAACCCACCAAGAAATCCCATCAGAGTTCCTGCTATGAAGGAGTATGCCTGTTCATTGGTTAAGAAGCTCCTAAATTCAGACTCCTAACCAGAGAATGTGCTTTCCCTTCTGTCCCAGGCTTTTTAGGTCATCCAGGAGTATTCATTTGGGCTACAATTTCACTACAGAGGTGATTTGAATAACTCCAGCAGAGTCAAGTTCAAGTGAAACAACCACACTGCAAACTAATACACTAAACAAATTGATTTGATTGCTATATGGTATGTTCTTACTGGATTCTGTTAATTTGATCTGTATCTTCTATTTCCTGATACAACAGCTTTCTTAAATTAAGGTTTTTTGTTTGCAGAGAAGCTTTCAGTAGAAACGACACTGTAACTTGAATTAACTTCAGCAAAGAAAGTTCAGACTCTCTTCTATTCCCATTCATTCAATAGGAAAACAGAACCTCGCAGGGTCACAGGATGTTCAGACATTGAACAGGTTGCCCAGAGAGGTTGTGCAGTCCTTGTCCTTGGAGGTTTTCAAGACCAGACTGCAGAAAGCCCTAAGCAACCTCGGCTGACCTTAGAGCTGCTCCTGCTCTAACCAGGAGGTTTGGACTTGCAACCTCCTGATGTCCCTTCCAGCCTTAAATATCCTATGATGCTATTATGTGATGTTGTGCAGATGAACACAGAAGACACCTGCAGGATGCCAGATATTATGGCAAAAGGTAAATGAAGAAGCAGCAAGTTCAAGAAATCCATGTTTTTGATAGCACTTACTGCCCCAAATTACCTTTACCTGCAGCTGAACTGAAAACAATGCTCTGATTGGAGACTAAAATGCAAGTTTCTAATCCCCAGCAATGATACGTTAATGCCAGGAAAACCTTCCCTTCCCTGAAACTTACAGATTCCCCTACTCCAGTGCTATTTTGCACCTCCCCATCAGTTAGGAATTGTGTCATAAACTCCACAATGTTGTTCTAAAGTGCATGACAGTGAAAGATCCTCCCTATCCATCAATTAAACAAATTACAGAATAATTTCCACTTGTCCTGTATTTCTGTATGATCTTATTTAACAAGCTTGCTTTTCAGCACAGCAGGAAAAGTCCATTAGGAGAATAACATGCAGGAATCCCACCAGAGTAGAATGAAAGACTTCACAGAAGGTAAAAAGTCACCTCCTTACTGCTCTTTGCTTTAATTACTGAAAACAAAAAACTAAACATAAATCTGCACGGTTGTACCTAGAGGAGTAAACCTGGCGTGCTGTCTGGTAACTTACTTATATCTCACCCTAATTCACCCTCACATTAGCTATACTTACCTATACAGAATATAATTTTACAATCCAAGTCTGTAATCCCGTGAATTGCCAGATATTGGCCCATAACTCTCCTTCAAGCAGGGCAGATGGTAAGAGTGTAAGATTACAAGATAAATATCCCACCTTGTACAAGATAATGGACTGAAAAAAATTGGGTATTTAAAGATGCATGAGAACCCTTTTTGCCCAATTCAGTGGAAACAGAAATGTCCAAAGTGAAAGACTTCAGCCAAATTATAAAATAATTTCTAAATTAGAAATTTTAAGATATTAGAAAGGAGTTTACAGAGATTCAGTGTAACTCTGCATCTTGAAAAAAATTTAGAGTTGAGTTCAGTATTTGAAATCCAAATCCTCTTTGTATACAGTGATATGAAAAGCACTTCTTTCAACAAGACTTACATTATTTCCTAAACAGAATAGGACAGTTTCAGAGACTTTAAATGTGTTGAGGTAATTTGCTCAATTTTCTCTCTTTTAGTATTTCCTTTCTTTTTTAGTTACCTTTAAAAATTTTTTTTTAATATACAAACCTATAACGGAACAATTGTATTTTGACAAGATCTCCTGGTCAAAGAGCTTTAACTGTTTTCTACCAGGCGTGTTTTCAGCATTGTCTTTCCATATGGATTTAGATACAGGGACCTGATATGTAAGATACGTAGTTTCAGAAAAATACAACTCCACATGTGAAAGTTGGGGGTTTTTTTAGCCATCTGAGAAGGTGTCACTCCTGTCTGCCAAGTAGAGTGGTGCAGGGGGAGCAATCATGTTTTCTTGGAAAAACATGAAAATATGCATATGCAATAGAGTAAATAAAATTAAAATAAACATGAGATTTTTAATTCTGTTTACTGGAAGTGGCTGGCTTAACTGTGCAACTGCTCAGCCTTGTATATGAATCATGCTAATGTATGAATTCATTCAATACAGTATGATTATTTTGCCAAGCAATATATTAGAAAACTCTTACCAAAACTTCCCAGAGCAGCCAGTCATATAAATTCATATCTCAGAATGAAAAGAAATCATACTGTAGTCTAATATGGAGCTACATAAGGGTACTTCAAGTATCCTAAATATAAACTGGTATATATAATCTTCGTATGATTACTTTCTAAATTAGCATACTAACCGAAAATTACTATCAGAATTTACTGTGAAAATCACTAGAGTTTGAGAAAAATACAGCATACTGGATAACTCCCTAAGAGTTGATCTGTATGTTTCTTATGTATTCCCAAGATACTTTTGTTACAGGTGTTAAAAGACAAATGTTAGATTTTATATATACTATATACAATATATTACTTTTGCTACAGAAGTAAAAGTACATCAGTACTTTTACAAGCATTAAGATGTAGTACTTTCTAAAGGGTCTGCCAGCAATGGAGGTGGTACTTGACTTGCATATTTCAGGAGACATAGAAGCAGACATTAAGTAAAATACTGGAATGCTATTCATGAACAGCACTGTTGGAACATTATCTTATTTTCTACATCTACAATTTGCTATCTATAAGACATAAATTAACCCCAAAGTACTAGGAAAAAACAATCAAGTGCCTTAAAGTGCTAGATCATTTTAAGCTGGTGTCACCATTTAAATGAAAGACAAAGTATATACATTTGCTGCACACTTCAGTTCACATACAGTATAAGTACACGCCTACCTCAGAGATTACTGAGTGACCACAAAGATTAAGAGCAAAACTTTTCAGAATAATGGGAAGGCTTTATATTTATTTTAATTTTCATTCTTTGTTACTATGAATGAAACAAAACAAAAAAATAGAATATCGTGCTGGAATAGTAGTATTTATGTCTACTCATGGTATTATTGATGGTTTATTATGACTAGTGGTATACAAAAAGGATTAAGATAGTAACAGTAGTTTAGTAGTGGTTTAGTGTCATGTGAGGAACTAAGCCAAATTCATGTTGGCAGACGGAGTAAATTAGTAGACTTAAAGATTAGTAAAGATGTCTCAAGCCTAGCGAAGAAGGAATTTCCATAGCTATTTTGCACAAGGATCTGGATTCTGTCATCCTCAGGGGGAAAAAAGAAAAAGGGGAAAAAAAAAACCCAACCAAAAAAAGGTTGGGCAAATTTTCTTTCTCACACTGAGCAGAAACTTACAGTGTAAGCAGTGAGGAGAAGATGACAGTTTCTGATGCGGGCACTACAATTAAGCAAATGGGACTTTAAAGCAAAGAATTTCATTTATACACACACACACACTTTATTAGTTGGTTAATATAATAAATTGGCAGCCTCAGATTACTCTGTATTTGGGAAGTGCTTTGCAGAGCAGTCCTGTACACCACCTGACACAAAAGAAAAGGTAGCTGTTACAGCAAAAAAACCCCTAAACTAAAAAGGGAAAATCTAGGTTGCATACATAAAACTGTCATTAATAAATCTTAGAGTAGAGCATTTGGAAAAAGCAGACATATCCCAAATATATAAACAGGCCTCTGAAAATCAGGGAAACAATTCTGGATAACAAAGAAACCCACATACAGCCAAGAGGAGAGGCGCCTTCGTTTGTGATTGGCAACTGAGCTGTGCAATTTCATATTTTCCTATTATGTTTCCTATTGAGACTCTCTATATGCTCTCTATAGTTTACAGCAGAAGGCTGAGGAAAGGAGACACTCTGTTGACAAAAGAGCAAAAAGAGAAGAAAAGAAGTTGTAATTTTTCCTGCTTGATAGCTGAGCAATCACCAGGACACCTTTCCCTTATTAAACAACAAAAGGGAAATGTGAATATGTAATGTTTATTGGTATTTTCTGTGCTTGGCAAGAAGTAGTTTGCTTCTGCAACTGTGATGTGAAAAATCTCTTCATGCTGGATGGCTTTAGTCTATCGGCACCCTGATGAGCACTAAGAAAGAATCACAGAAAGCCCTGACATCAAATTGGCTGCCAAAACCACCCTCACTTTACTATAGTACAAAAAAGAGTAAAACAAGGATATGCATGAACAGTATGGGTTTCTTTTTCTGTGCTTGGTATCAAGTAAGTTGCTAATATGTTTGTGATATGAAAACATTTCACACGTACATCAGTGCTTCCAGGCACCCAGTTGAGACCATAGCAACAACAGACTTCACCGCATTACTGCAGGAAAAGACTTTCCTCCTTTGCTTGCTCCAAGTCCTTTTTAAAGCAAAATCAGTGACCATTTGTCTATACATCAGCGTACTTGTCTTCTCTCCACGCACACCATTGGCCCATTTCAGAAATACAGCAGAACTTGCTTATTCCTGACTACATCGGAGAGAACAGGAGGTGTAATATCCTTTTCAGTACCCACTAACGATTCAAATATTTTGTTGTCTTAATTCCATACCCTTTTAATGTCTTTTTTATCAGCCTGTCGTAATGCACAGCATTGTGTCTCATTTACAGCATAGGATAATAAACGTTCTGATGAGGAGATGGAGAGATAAAGACAGCTACTTGTAATAAAAAAGAGAGCATAAATATTATTAATTTTCTGCAATGCCTTACTTTTATAAAGCTTTCCCTATCAGTTTAGCCCGGTAAGTACACTATGTGCTACTTTCACTGCACTAGCACTAAAAGATTCAATAGATAATTACTTATCAAAACCATGCTAGAGAGATGCATTCAGAGACGAAGCAGTCGAGAAAAAAATACCTCATTTATTGATATAAGGGTTGCACATTCAAAGCTGGCTTATGCTGGCTATTTACATGCTTATTTAAAGAATTCATATCTTACTGTGAATCTTTTGGCTTCGTATTCAATATATAGCAAACCATATTCTACTTAAAAGAAACTTTTATTTAATTCATCAAGAAATATTTATTTAATAAAAAACATCAGGAACCTAACAGAAATAAAATAAAATAATCTAATTATAACAAGTCATATTCTGTCCATTAATACATTCTGTCCAATGTTTAGTAAATACGATTATGTTCATAAATACATAGTCAGTGAGATATATTTTCATTAAACTTATTTCTTAAATGTTAAAAAAGTCAAAACATTAAAAATACAATAATTCTAAAATTCTATTTTTTTTTCCTCAGCTGCACTTACTCAGTTTTGCTTATAGCTCTGCTCACATTCTACCTAGAATAACAGCACAACATCATGCTGTGCTGCAGACAGTTTCAGAAAATATTCCAATAGGCTTTGGTGGGGTTTTTTTGTTTTTTTTTTTTATTTTTTTTATTTCAAGATTTTACTCTTAGTACTTTGACACTTTCAAAATATAACACATAGCCTGTTTGTTCATCAGTGTCTCATTGAGGATAAAAACAATTTTGCGTATTCATTTATTGAATAATCACAACAAAATATATTTAAGCACTATAAGTCAAATCATTTAGAATTTAGCAAATAGCTCTTATCCTCAGTCAGGCTAATACAAAACGTAACTTGTGATAATCTTCCAGTAGCTGAGAAATTATAAGATGTACTGTACAAAGCACTTCTCTGTTTTACAAGCAGAGTTTTCCTGAGTGTGTAAATGCATGTCTTCCAAGAACTGTATTTCAAACACATATATTCCCCAGGTTCTACCTAACTACATTTTCCTATAATGACAACATTATTCTAGTAACTATTTTCCAACTTCTATTTAAGGAACTATTTTTCAGTAATAATGGCATTAGCTTACTGAGTTTGAATTTAGGATACCAAAGAATAGGATTTTCATTTTTTGCCATTATTAAAAATGATTTTTAAAAAAGTGTTGCATTTATTTGGCATACCCTAAGGCTGTGTGTGTTTAGGTTCTGATGTATTATCAACATCAAGTGCTACTTATTCGCTACTAAGCTGGTATAAAAAATCAATTTCTTATTTTATATTTTAGTGGCCAGCAAGGAAACCGGAATATTAAGCATTATATGTGACATTCAGCCAGGCAATCCCTGTGTTGTTTGATAGATTTGATTCTCTTTTCAACGCAAAGTGGAGCTACAGATGCTTTTTACACCTCTGCTCATTTATGGGTTGTGTAAGTCATAAGTGTCCTTAGGATATCCTCTTTTTACTGTCCTAAATAAAATAAAATATAAAAAATATAAAAAAAAAAAGATTAAACGAGAGGGATGTCAATGCATTACAATGTCAAAGTCCTGTTTCATGTTGGTCAAGATGGCTCATCATGCAGTCTCTTCTCACTTTGATGTCGGGGAAGTACGATTGTGCTGTAGTGTCTGAAGTCCGTTCCCTTGTCAAGTATTTTGAATGTTATGATAATAAAATGAGGAGGGGGAACAATGAGATTCAAAGACCCAAACAGCATAGAGGAATGCTGCTATAAAGCTAAATAAGCTCATTCTCAAAATTATAAGTGGAGCGCTGCACAATAAGGAAGCAGATATTTAATTTCATTTTAAATGTTAAATGAAAATCTCCATTTCAGCATTTGGACTTCTAAACAAGACATCTTAAAAGAGAAATACACAACTCAAGCAAAAAAAACCCCTATCTGCCTACTTTACGTAATCAGTGTTTATAATTACAAAGGTTTCTTTTTCTGCTTTTTCTTTAAAGAAACTTCCTAAATATCTACCCTTACTGTCACTGTTCACTGTCAGACTGGAAAAGTTACATGAAGTGCAGGCATTGACGGGGATGTTTATTTGTAAAAGATTTTGTTTTAATGCAACAAATTCCTTTTAATTCTACTTTTGAAATAAAGTGAGAAAGCAAAAACACATTAAATGCTTGCTACTAATATTTCATGCCAAGATAGCAGATAGCCCTTCTCTTCAGGCCACCCTGCTCTCACAGTCACCCATGCTGTCTCCAGGGAAATTGCTATCTACACTACAACATGTAACTCACATATCTAATATCACATATATATTACAGATATATGAGACCTCTTGCTTTTACCCCTTCAAAAAAAAGTAAGCTTAACCACAGTCACTCCCCAAATATTCAGTAAGATTAGTCAAAAAATGGTATATTGCTGGCAGAAAAATTGACAAACATCAAACAGACCAAATTCAAAAACTTCCTGTTCTGGAATCCAGCTCCCCTTATGCGACACAAGTGCCATTCCAAGTAGCAGTAAAAAAGCCAAATGTCTACAGCCACGATTTATTGTATTGGCAAACATGAATAACAGATGAATCCAATCGGAGCAACAAATGACTGAACATTCCCACACCCCCATATTTCAGAGACCGTTTGCAGGGGATGAATGTTTCTCCATGCACAGCTGATAGAAAAATGCCACAGGCTTTTTCAGCACCTTCAGCAGAGCCATACAAGAAGCAAGACCGCAGTCAGCTTCCTGATGTCATCTCCATGGACCCCGCAGCCCTGCTGGGCAGCAAGAAACACATCAAGCGACCTTCCGTGGGGCTCCCCAGTGCTCGCTGCAGAGCACATACATCTCTGGGATTGCTAATAGCCAATGTGGGAGCTACTAGACAAGGGCATAAGGATGGATGAACACATGAGGTCATACAAGGCCAGAGCTAGGAATCCTATATGTACCAAAGTCAGAGAAATGCAAAAAGTCATAGAAAAATTAAGGTTAGAAGGTCACCTTGACATCATCTACTGAAATCTCCTTTTAAAAGAAGGGCTAAGTTGTCTCATAGTCAACTTTGTTTCTACTAGGACCTCCAGATCCTCCCTGGGAGACCCTTCTCCTTGCCTTTTACCAAGTTGGGTGTAACATTTGCTTTTTCCTGCAGCAAAGAACTTTCCCCATTCACCACAACATTTCAAGGACAGTAAACGGCAGCCTCACAATGACATGGGCCAACTCCATCCACACCTTTGACTGCATCCCGTCTGGTCCCAAGCTGCTGCTGTACAGCTGAAGATCTACTGTATCACTTACAGAAATATTGGAAAGGCTTTGGCGCACATATAACTGTGTGCTATGTTAACATAACACATAATCCCAGATGGGTTCACAAACAGAATGAGAAGCAGGCAGAAATGATTGCTTAGAAGAGGACACAAGACTGAGATGTCACTAGAGACAGCCTGGAAGGGCTTTTTTTTTTTCTCCTCTTATTTCGACAGGGAGCATAAACTCTCCCATCTACAAGGAGAATCACAACTGTGGGATATGACAATATGTGGCCTCTAATGTTTGAACACAAAGTCTTAGCCAGAGACTTTGATGGTGGGAAGGAGGAGGAAGGATCATGTGTGTGGTATAGGTGTTTCAACAGAAACTATAAAAGACTGCAGTCATTGATAGCGTACAAATGTATGGGTAAATATATACCATATATACATAGATGATAATTGTGTATGCGATGTATACACTAGAAAACCAGGATGTTTACATCATCTTTTATAGAAATAGGGTAAAGCAAATTACACTTCATTGCTCTTGTGCTCTGCTGATCAATGGGAGGATTTGCCCACAGAACGAGAACCACTCCTGTATGGCAGACTTCCCACAGGGGCCCCAGGGGTGAGAGGCACCTGGAGAAACTTGTCATTCTCCTGTTATTGAACATGCTCTTTTATTCTATGGAGGGCCAGCAACATTTCTGAGCTCCTCCTATGCTTCTACCATTGCTTGATACGCAGTTGCTTTAGGCTGTGGTGGAACATTTTAACAGAGACAGCCTAAGGGGTCATAAGAATCATGTGCTCGGTTGCATAAGCTTCCCCCAAAGGAGGGAGAGATTTTAATATCTCCTCCGCATCAGGAAAACTGAAAAAGGCGCAAATAGGTGACTTAACTATCTGGAGGAATTTTCACAGAGCAAACGACACATGTAATATTCTGAAAGGAAAATCCTACCTGCACTCTGCTGCTGTTAGCTTTCCATTCTGAAATTGGAACCTGAACTTAACTGAGGACGATTGTTTAACAAACAAAATGTAGAAATATTCTAGATCCAAAAATATCCCGTTTGCAGAGATTAAAATGAAAAAAGGAAGGATAACAACAATAAGAATGTGGGTTTATAAGACTCCATTGAAATTTCTGTTTTATCTGCTCTCTTGTTCAGAAAAAGCATTATGTATTCCCAGCCATGATTTTTTGATGTTTCCCAATAGAAAGGATTATATAATTGTGTACATGTTATTATCAATGACACCACTATGCTATGGAACCACTGACAGTTTAAGCTTAATTGCAGATGGCAGCTTATGAAATAATTATGAAGAAAAGATTGGACAGCAACCACAGTGATTTCATGCTTCCTCTTCATGTGTGTTTAGCACAATATTGTTGAGTCCCTCAACTTTAAAAAATAATGCCAGTTATCAATCAGCTAGTACTGTTGCAGACTGGGAGGTTGACTTGCTGTGTAGGAAGTGATATCATGTACTGTTTGCCACTCAAAGTCCACGTCTTTGCAGAACGCGTGCCCACAGCCTGTAAGACTGGCTGTTGGCCATATAATGACCACTGCCAAAATAAGTACTAATTAGCAAGCCAGGTTCACAGGCTGTTCAGTCAGGGCCGTATACTATATTGAACAATGGATTTTCAGAGCAGCAGAGTATTCCCTAAAGATCTGAAGCGAAAAAGTGGAATTTGAGTATTAGGATTTTACACCTGCTTGATTTCATTCTATGGCATTCATTTCCAGCCCCAGTGAAATTCCCTCCCCTCCATGAATTCACTAATTAAATTGCCAATGGCTTTAATACTGATGCTACCTCACTCTAGGGAGAATTTTGCCTGGCTCTCCAGAGATTATTTTAATGTGTTCCATCTTAAATTGGTAGGCACTTTTTAACCTGTTCTTTCCTGATTCCATCTCACCTTTACGATACTACTATTAGTGCATTAAGCCTGTAACTATTATCTTTTTAGTGAAGGGCTAACACAAGGTAGCTATTAAGCTTTTCAGCTTTCTACATACTATATATATATATTTTTTTTTTTCCTTCCATCCTCTTAAGCAGAAGACCCGACAATTCCTTTTGTTATTCCCTGGCTTCGTATGCATTTTAAAAGCATGCTCTTTCTGCCTTTTATATGGTTTGCTAATGGTACCTCATTTGGAGCCTTTACCTTTCTCACTCTTTCTTCAGATTTATCCCCTCCACCCAATTCCCCCTCCTGTAATTTTACTCTCTTCTTATGCAGGCACAATTTTAGTTTTCCAAAGATGCTGAAGAATTTTGTTGCGGCTTTTTGGATTTTGTGGCTTTGCTGGGTTTTTTGTTTGTTTGTTTGTTTTGGTGGTTTTTTTGGTGGAAAGAAGAATAGGGAAGGGAGATTAGGAATATTTAAGTACAGTATACTAGTTCTGTGCAACAGTTATCCTAAATATAGCTTCTTTCCTTTCTTTCACTGGAACTATTGAAGCTCTTTGTGGTGAACAGCATTAATTACAAATGTATCCCTCTTTTTTCACTCTCATAAACTGCTTATGGTTTTCCAAACTATAGGATGCTTCCTGTTTCAATAGCCAGTCACTTCTGCTACATGATTTTTTTTTAACCACGTGATCAAATAATAAATACTCTAAGGTCAAAGCTGCTGTACACTTTAAGTTTACTAACTATGCCAAAATTTAGGGTACTTTTAGGATTAGGAGACTTTTTTAATTAAACATGAAGTGTTCAGGAACATCTGTACATTAACATCCACACAGTGATATTTTGCAATTTGTGTTTCAGACAGAATTTGTGAATTAATCAATAGTTTTTCATTATGTACTCAGCTCTTCAGCGGGATGTTGCAACTTAATAATTATGTTGTGTGCAGAATCAGGCAACAGAAGCTGATTAACAAGTATCTACGTCATATTATCATATAGAATAATTCAGACTGGAAAGAACCTCTGGAAATCATCTGGTCCAGCCCCTCACTGAAAGCAGGGCTGGCCTCAAGGTTAAATTCAAGTTCAGCATAAGGTAATCTGATCCTTCAGGAATTCAAGGTCATGTGTGAATGAAACATCTATGCAAACCCTGCTACACTATTGAAAAAGGCAAGCTAAATAAAGAAATAACTGGTAATATCTAATACATCACCAACCTATTCCCACTCTTTAAGCTCTTTGATATTTTGGACAGCTATTAATACACACACTCGCGCTTTAGGGTTTCTTTCTAGACCAGTATACCATGGCTTTAGAAGGGGAATTTTCCAACACACTTTCTACGTACCTGTTATTTCTGAGGCTTTCTACAATAACTGAAGATCACACCCACTCCTCTAACTATAAACATTTTTAGAGTAAAACCTAATGGGGGCACGCCTTTTTTTTTTTTTTTTTAAGGAAAAGTGTGCAATAGTTGTTTACTTATTCATCCACAAATGTGATTTTCACATTTTCCACCAATTAGAGAATCTTAAGAAAATTCCATAGGGTGCTTGTTATAGTCTGTTCTTGTTTAGAAATCCTTTTGTTTCTGAAAAGTGTAGCTCTACCTTTAACAATTTTTGTCTTACATTCTATATTTTCAAGTATATTAGACCACACCTTTTAAAGTCCAAAACTCTACACTCATCAGTCAGAATGTCTGATGTATATTGAGAATTTGTTTGCTCAAGGAATATTAAATATATATATTAAAAATCTCAAGTCTTACAGAAAACAGAAAAGATGAAGATCACCACATTTTCAAATCATATCATAAAGAAGTCTAAAATATTAAGAAACACCACTGTGTTATGATAGGTAATACTGTAGTTAGTAGTTTACATATAATGTGATTGTGATCTGAAAGATGTGTAGCTTAATATTAAAAATACAAAATATATGTTATAGGATGACAAAATACAAAATGAATCGCATATAGTAGTGTAGTTTAAGGGACTGATTTTCCTCTACATTACAGTGATATAAATCAGGAACAATTCTGTGAAATCAGTGGAGATACAGTGTGTGTGAGAAATGAATCAAGTCCAACATTTCTTTAATCTACTCAGCATTTCTTTTCCCTGTTAGCAGACTTGCCCTCCATTCTCCCTAAACAGAAGGGACAGGGCAGAAAATTATCACCTATCTATGATAATGGTGACTAATAGTATCCCCTATCATATCAATTATTTAAAATGTTTTAATGTAATCCTTCATAAGCCACTTCATATAATTAACAGATGGAGAGAAGAAAAATTACAGGCAAAATGCTGAGCAGAAATACATATGCAGACTCACTGTTGAACTTGTTTGACACAATCTGACATTTCTTGATAAAAGAACAAAGTAATTCCAGAAAGACTTGGTGAGGCAACTTGTATGAATACAGGCAAAGTAATCATTCAAGGATATATCAAAAAGAAGAGGAAAACAATAGAGGTAGATGTTCTTAGGATAAAGCAAGAGTGGATCCAAGGTATGCCTTATGACTAAATTATGTGCTTTTTCCCTATTCTTGGAGCTTTGCTGGGTCCTTACCCTAGTCACAGCCTCCTTAGCCAAGCTCAGGTAAAGTACAACTGGACATAGGAGACGCATTGTACATAAACCAGTTCACAGATTAAAAACTGCACATTTTTTGCAATAACAAAAACGCAAGATTTACCTTTTTTTTGTGCTTTTATGTCTGCAACATGTAAAACTGGAATAAAAGATACCAATCGTGCTTACAGGGCTGTTAAAGAACTGGAATCTTTGGGCTTAAAGTATGGAGACCAATCATTCAATCTTCCCACATACCATTAATGAAAACTGTGTCAGTGCTTTGTGTTAGTTCAGCTCCTTAGCTGTACAGAGTGAGTTACTGGTCTGGCTCACTATGAAAATCTGATTTTTCTTGCCTCAGTTTTTGCTTTAACTAAAAACAACTGTTATCAGAAGTTGCTACAGAAATTCAGTGAGTAGCATATCTCTCTTGGAAATAACACTGAACTAATGTCCTATCAGAATATTAGAGATATTTGTCATTAGAGATTACATCTTGCATAGAAGTTCTAAAAAGTGGCAATGTTAACATTGCCGTAATTAAAAAATTCAGCCTCTTCTCCTTTGTTTTGCTGCAGAAAAAGCTAGCCTGTTACTCATGGCGTCCAGTTAAATACAAATAACATGTCTTCCACTTTATTTTTCTTTCTGAATTGCCATATTACTGCTGTTAAATAGTGGACAACTTGTCCTCTGCCTTTAGTCGAACATTCTACAGAAGACAATGGAAAAAGGTAAAGTATTAAACCCATAGATATTATTTCTAAAACTTTAATAAATTGCTTTAGTAATATTACAGAAATATGTGTTGTGGTTTAAAAAGTTAAAAATAATGTTTCTATTGCTTTCTATAGGTGTTAGAATAATTTCTAGAAAACTCTATCAAATGCATTTTATCAAATGTTATTTGATTAAGAAGTATTAAATTCTGTAGGAATGTATCACAAAATTGCCATAAACTGAACTTCAGCAACACTGAGGCAATTCCTGCGTGTACTGACAGTACCTGATCTTGTCTGGCAGGCCAGGAAGCTAGAGGACATGTGTAACCTTTTCTGTATACACACACATTCAAGTACTTTTTTCAGAGAACAGAAATAATCTCTGCACACAAGCCTGCATTAGCATAACACTGATAATAGTATTAACTTCTCCAGTCCGGTCTCATATGCAAAGAAACATAACCTGTACACTTTTAAAAGGTGTAGCAAGAGCCACACTCCCTGCTGCTCCTTTTTGATGCCCACTGAAACTGCTTCAGACACCCTGTGCCACGGGAGACCTCTTTGGGCTCAGTAAGCCTCTGCTTAACCTCTCCCAGAGCCACAGGTCAGAGTCATGACTGAGATCACGTGGTTCAGAAATTGCAAATGGTCCATGGCCAAATTTACATTACGTGTTATTGCTTGCATCAGGATGGTCAACAAGTAGACAATTATCAAGCATCTCATATTACTTCTATTTTTTATTCTGAGCTTTCTTTAAAACAGACATCCTCCCAGCACACAACATCCAAACCCCTCTCCTAAACAATAATTTCAGGGTCTTTGAAGGAATAAGCTCGTCTGCTGGCATAGCACCCCTTAATCAAGCCCTTCCAGCGGCACCTTAACTTACCTACCCATGTGCTGCTAACAAAGTACCAGCTTATTGAGTTGAGCTCCTGGGCTGTTTCCAAAACCAAGACCTTGCAGTTTGAGGCTGTGATACTTCTATAAACTAGAAACTGGGGCAGAGCAGTTTGAAGTACCTCACTGCTGACAACTACACACATTAAGCACACAAGCAAAAAAAGTCTTTTTTGTCTTCTTGGATTGGTTTGAACTCTGCTCTCAGAAGTGACAGAAGATGAATTAATCTCTCCTCATACCCAACTTTGTGCCAGTTTCAGTGGCCCACTCTTACACAGTGATGTTTAACAGAAACCAACTCACTGTACTTTTTAAAGGCATATGCCCATTCTCTGTTCATTTTATTTACTCCACTTGTGAAACAGGATTATAAAGCCGGAGAGGGAAGAGTGGGAATCAAAAAGGAAAAGAGAGTAATACAGTGCCTTGCCTCTACAGAAGCTCTGCCTTGAAGGTTACCACATCCCCATTTCCTGATGTAACATTGTAAGATTATTTGACCTAACACAACCACATTATTTATAAATTATACTGAATATGCACTATGACACATTTGAAAAGATGCATTAAAGGAACTTCACACATGGGGAGGGTGTATAGGCTTTTTGATCAGAAAAAGGAGGACATTTGCATTAAAAGAAAAAGATGTCTCAAATCTTAGCTGCAGATGTCAAAAAATTTAGTTCACTTATTAATGAGAGAAGTTTCATTTCCGTAAGATTCTTCTTCCAGCATCATGAGCAGAATTTTAAAGGGGGCCTGGACCACATGTTTCTGTTTCAGATTAGGTACCCACACTTTTGACAAAGGCAGTTTTCCTTGTGGTCTCTTTGAACTTCTGAATTTTCCACATTAGAAATTCCAATACAAATACAGAAGAACCTTAATGGTATCAATTTTATTTGTCAGTGATTTTGAAAACACTTTGCATTATATGATGTTTCTCATTCATCAAACTAAAATTAAATTGAATAAAGCAATAAATACAAGCTTTAAGAGGTTAATGGCAAAATAGCAAAAGGAAAGGGAATTAAGTGGAAAAACAATGAAAGCACTTCTACAAAAATAATAAAAATACAAAGCTTCCAGGCATTTTGCAATATATTGGGGGTGGGAGGAAATGAAGCGTTGCCAACAAGTCACAGGTACACAGTAAGAAAGAAAGTGAAAATGTTGCCAAAAGGGAGTGATAATGGTTTTGTATCCATAATTCATTCATCTTGACGGATGCAAGATTACATAATGCAGTGGCATTGCTATATCTTGATTCATTAATAAGTCCTACAGAGTATTTTCTGCATTCATAAGTTGGGACAGTGTGTGAAACGCAGAGCCACTTTGTAAATTACTGACTCACATATTCCTGACAGTGCTGAATGCTCTCACAGTTTGAAGTTCAATTTCGTACCAGTGGTAAGACAGGGTGAAAGTCTGAGCAACAGCTCAATCATCATTGCATGGGCCAATCAGAAAGACTAGGATTAATCACACTGGTGTTGAAAGAAGAAAGAATAAAAGAGCAGATACACTTCCCACTTGATCATTAGTTTGCAGTAACACAAAGGGTGATGGAAGCTTGAAGGAGACACAGATAAAAGTGGCAGTAATAAAAATTGGCACAGATGAAATATGGGACTCAGAATAGGGAGGTGAGAATTGGAAGAGTTCAGAAGGAATAGCAGCTAGACAAGGGGCGGGGGGGAGAGAGTGTTTGTGAGCATGAGTGTGTTACAGAACATTTGGCATAGACATGGTAAGTGAAGGAAAAAAGGATAGTGAGAAACCAAAAATAAGGTCAACAAAGAAACAGTGTTGCATTATAATGAAATAAGAATAAAGAAAAATCAATTTGGAAAATGACAGATTATTAGAGGAGGGGTTACTGTAGAACAGAGAATGAATCCTAAAATTTTAAACAGGGAAGTTCAACATATGAGGGAGAAAGACGGAGGGAAATGAAGTACGGAGTTGTCAAGAGAAATTACAGTGGTATCTAATCTGGATTAAAAATACATCTTTCATTTCCACTGAGCATAAATTCTTATAAGATTTTTCTTTCTACTTATGATCTCACGTGTTCCAATTAGAGAAGTGCAAATGTAATTCATCATAGAAAACACTGTGACTTTCCATCCCTTCATCCCAACCATGACAAAACCTGAGGCATATACCTGAGGTTTCCAAGACATATCTACATGACTTTTATGCTGCAACAACTCTGAAATATGTGATCTCTTCTTTGGCTTTGAGAGCTGGTTTGTGTCAAGACTGTGCAATCAGGAACGCTTCCCAGAACAGCTGCTTTTCAAGACCCTTGGGACGGGACTCCAGGAAGAAGATACATGCATTGTCTCTGTCTTCACTGCCTTTCAGGATAAACTACATTGGGTCAGAGAAGGTATAATGAACATGTATGCTTCCTCAGTCTGACATCATGACTTTTCACTCAATCCCCAATTCACCCAAATCCACAAGTGCAGTCATGAGGGCACTCAAGAAGTAGCAGGGCTGGTGGGCTGATGGCCTCAGAAAGCCTGGAGGCTGGTAGGGAGGCCGGAGGAAGTGCTCAGAGGACAGCTGTGCTGTGGTGCAATGGCACTGGTGAAGAAGCCGAGCTGAGACCTTTCATACCAATCTCAACGTTTCACTGCAGTACTTTACAAAACAGTGAGCAGATGGCACATGTTTCACAGTAATGTATTTGGAAATTGCCAAAGACAGGGCAATGCTAATATTTTGACAAGCTAAACAAGTACATGTAGATGCTTGAAAGCCTTTATTTTTATTCATTTAATTTTAACAGTGCCCAAAAAAGCGACTTTCTTCAAGCTCCATGTACTTTCTTGTAACAAATGCTACTGACATGACCCTGTACCACAGCCACAAATAAGCAGTTAGTGGCTCTCTCCAGGTCTGGGGTAATAAGAGATACTCACAAAAAAATGTAGTCAATGCTGTGAAAAACAGCTGGAACTGTGAATAACTCATTCTGAATACTCTGGTTTTCCCATCCAGGTTATGGCAAGCTATATGCATGTACTATGTAATCTAGAATTTGGAAAAAAATAACATGTCAACCCAGTATCTCATGAGATGAAGGACCCGATACCAGGTGATGAACATCTCCAGAAGTACAGAAAGAAAGTGCATGCTTAAAAATGTAAATCAGGCGTTTGCCTTGCACAGAGTGTTAGCATCTCATGGCCAGCCAAAGGTTCTGTGAAAGCTGATTGCTTCTTTGCCTATCGATCTGAAACTCTGCCTTCAAATTGCTTCTAGTTTTTCTTAATTGCTCTCTTCCTGTAACCACTTGACAGTTTGACAGAGACTGCATTTCTGAGTAATTCGTCCTTTTTGTTTAGTTAGAATGAGGTTTAGGGTGTGGTTAATAAAGGGAAATTGGGAAGGAATACTTAGGAATATTCCTTATGTTGGAACATAGGTGCACAGTGACACAAAGGGGATTATTAATTAGTACAAATAACTTGCATCGATTCTTAGTGGCAGCACCTTATGGTTGTGCCCATGAAATTGAAATCCTAAAATTTACTCTCACAGAAGAATAATCTGTATCTCACAGTGGAATTGAACCTAGTAGAAGAAAAAAAAAGAAAAAGATTTAAATCTACACCACAATCTTTTGTGGCAGCATCAGGGGAAGCATAGAAGACAAGAAGGATGGGGAGATCCAAATGACTGAACTGAAAGCAAAGGATAAAACACTTGGCTCCCTTTCATTCTCTCTTATTTTACTGTGAGGATCTAGTTATTGTCTCACTGATCCACTGAAGTGATTGGTATCTCACATTAAAAAGATTTCAGCCTGCCACTTCTATGTACACCTGTGCCTGCCATCATCCAGTTGGGTGTCCTAATCAAAGACACAAGGTTTCTTGTTTTACTCTTCATTTGATTAATGTGTACATCTGGACTGAAAACTCATGCAGAAATATTGTGCTTAAAGCACAGGAGGCTTAGCAGGCATCACCACCAGAAGTGAAAGACTGCTAATTGAGCGCTTCCCAATAACTTATTGATTTTAATCAAGTCTCCCTAAAGAAGCATGCCAGCAGCAACACTGACAGCTATATACAGGAAGAAACAACAATAGGTAATGGAGCAACAGTGTTGGGAGAAATATTAAAGGCACTGCTTTTCACAGAACTGATCTGAATCCAAATACTGAATAGTATTTGTCCAAATACATATATGACAAGAAGACAACTTAAATTACAAGAAGGACAATCAGATTTTTTAAATTGCTATCATTTGAAGCATTTTGTTCGGTTAAAAATAAGCAAAGCTCAAGAGAAACCCATTAATAAATGTCCATATATTGGGGTTAATAAAAAGCTCTCATTGAAAACTAAGCTATCAGTTTTCCTTTAGACAGAGGGTGTTAACATAAGAATACTTAAAGAGTTTCTTTGATTAAATATATCCCCTCAGATAAGGGAAAGCTGCACAGAACCATTATCCTGATGGACATGATGAGATAATATATATTGGTCAAAAATGAACACTTCCCGAAAGTCCTGTTTCAAACACAGCAGTAAGATATTATGGCAAGTGTTGGCTGTTATAGTGTTGAATTGCATTAATTTTAAATAAATCCTTGACAACTTTTGGAGTATTTTGCTGTGTGTATTTCCAGTATGTGATGAACTAAGGAGCCTGCAGTTTAGAAACTTGATGGCTGATGGTATAAAAAAAAAAATGTTGTGTGCAAGAGACCCTCTAAGAGCATAGCCTTGAAACACTATGCTGGATTTTAGAGCTGACACATCTTTTTGCTTTGTACCTGGATCTGTGGCTACGGTATGTTCAAATATGCTCTTTTGTCTCAGATCAAATGATCTAAATTGCCTTCAGCTGAGTTACTGGAGAAACTGTCACTGTCGTCTTGGGAATTTTTCCCATCTTGGAAATAAGGACAAATTTTTTAAAGCCACTGCCATCTTGACTGTTGGGTTGAATTGGTGTTTCCTAGAAACCCCTACAGATTCATTTGGATATTATAATTCTTTACTGTAGTTCTTTCCTTTAGAGAGTGACAATTCATTTTTTTCCTAGTAGAGCTGGGAAACTGACCAAGTCTCTGCAGCTACTGCTATGAATGTATTGCACGCAAAAGCCTGGTTTTATACAGTTAGGGATCTTCTTTAAGAGCTGATGGATTGGAAAATCCAAATATTGAAATGTCAAAGGAATATTTTTAGTATTTTTATCAGTAGTAGTGACTACACTGTTTTTAAATGGAATGACTCAGTCTTGTCAGCCTCTGTGAGTTAACTTGAGACCACAGCACTGCCCAGAGTCTGTCTCTGTCACCTCTATCCTTGCCATGTCTTCTACACCAGCAATTGCTTTCCCTAAAATGTCTTCCCATGAATCAATTAGGAAACTTGGATCAAGTTTATGGCTACAGAGGTCATCTGTTGGTTTTCATTAAGCTTGTCTTCACTCAAGTAACAAAGCAAAATAACTTTGCAGTACAATACAATGGTATTGCTACCCTCTCAGTAACCACTGAAGTCTAAGTGTCCATCAGCTGTAGTCCAAAATTTGCTCATCACAGCTGTCTTCACAGCAAGTCTATGTTCTAAGCTGCTGCATTATCTATTCAGTGCAAAGCATATTTACGGTTATCCTGATCATGTGTTTGGATTATAAAGGACGCATCCTTGCCATGCTTGGATTACTTCAATTTACCAGTGAATTTACCTAATTCAAGCTGTTCAATGTATAACCTGCAAGTATATAACCATAACCTGCAAATATATAACCATAACCTCCAAGAGCAGGCTACCTGTAGCTAGTCAAGATGACCATTATTCAACATTTCCAAGTTGTTACTGCACATAATCTTATGCTCTATTACAACCAGATGCTCAGCAACCTGAAACACAGGTGCCAGGGCAAAGGCGCAGCCAAGGCTTGTGGTGGGGCTGGAGCTGGGGCCCAGCAGCTGCTCTCAGCTCCTGGCTCCCACTGCAGTCCAGACCCAGCTGAGCTGGAGGACAGTGCTGATCCACTTACTACCCTAATTCTGTGTAAAGCAGGATTTTTCATCACCTGCTAAATTTCTTCACCAGCACACTTTATGTTTGGGAAAGAAACCCATGATCTGGCACACTGCCCTTCAGTGGCTGAAAACCCAATTTTGCTGCAATACCTGCCAGGGGTTCCTCAGAAATTTAGGCAATAAGATGATAGACCTGAAGACCCTATTTACTCTCTTACCTAATGTGGATAGCCAGGAAGGAACATATAGTTGTTCCTGCCTGTTACATGGTCTGAGATCAGCCAGTTTTGTCACAAAAAGCAAAACCTCTCCACTTAGGTCTTGGGAACCAACAAGATAAAGGTTTTAAGTATCAACAGTTACAACAATAACTGGTTATATATTATTTTATGTTAGTATAAATTAATAATACTGGTTATATAACAGTTTAAACATTTCAGTAAAGCATTACTGCTCTTTGTTACTGTACTGGCTCAGTTTTATTGCTGCTCCAAATTTAATTGTAATACTGAACTAAATTTTAAAAGCTTTCCATCTGCTAATAAAGCCTGGCATGGGGGTACATCTCATGACACACTCGCCTCCTTTTCACTTTCTCAACAACTCCAAATTATCCCAGCCCTTCACTCCTTGCATTTACTGTCATACCACAGAATTGAAGAAGTGTCATCACACAGGTTAAGATTTAACCATCTTTTTCTGAGTCATTAGCCCCGAAGAACACTTTCTCATATGAAAGCTGTGCTGATTTGTGTCATGTGACTGCAGTCCCTCACCTCTGATTTCATCACTGCAAGGTCCACCTTTGCAAAAGCAAAGCAAGTTAGTGTTAGGGAAGATCAGTGTCAAGAAAAGTGTGTGGCTTATTACATCCACTCGTCCCAGCCAGCAAAACCAGCAGCAGCAGCGCAGTCTATAACTGATTCATGAAGTTCAGTCTACGCAGGAGGAAGGTGTCTCCTAAGCAGACACCATTCCTAGACTCACCAAATGCACTTTTCACAGATATAGGCAAATAGAGACTGTAACTGAACCAGCACTAAGGAAGGGAAAATAATGAGGATGTAAGCCTGAAAGAGAATTAGGCTGAACTGTAAAGAACACTTGGGAATTCTTTCTTCCACAAAAAAAAAAAAAACATGTTTATGTCATCTAGACACTAAGTAGATTTCTTTGAGAAAAACTGTTACATTATCTGAGTAAACATGTCAGTCAAGAACAACAACCAGCAATTTACAAAAATGATGCTCGATTATTTAACACTGAAAGACTAAGGTTCCACAGGGAGAAATGTTTTTATTTACGCACTGTATCTAGAACAGGTTTAGGCTGAGATGGAATAACCATAACAAATATTAAGGGTTTTGTCAAGTCAGCGAAACTCCCCAGGGCTAGTACTGCCTTTTTAAGTACTTTTGGCTGTAGTTTTGCTATGTGGCTCATTGACACATTCAACTCCTCACTCCGTGTGTCTTCCAAGAGATCTTCTAAAGAGCAAGAGGTCTTCTAAAGAGAAAAGAGAAATTCCCCTTTTTTGAGGGGAATAAGGCAATCCTTAAAATGAGCTGGGCTCTAGCATTACAGACTCTTGAGAACTCCTATTTATTTCACTGTGCTCAGCACATCACCTGATTAGGCTTTGAATCATTAAATATAGCTGCACACAAAAGGAAATGATGGAATTACACATTGCTCCCCAGTTATTGAGGTTTTCATTACTGCAGGCTAATTTTCTCATTGTACTTTTGTGGGGTATCTCCTAACTTAACATTCTTTTAAGGTAGCCTGTGTTGACGGAATTATCTTGTTTTTCAAAGCAAATTTCAGCTGATTACTAAGTATTTACATACTGTAATTTGAATGTCTAATTATACAATTAGTGTAAATACATGTAATATGGTTTATTTTTCACAAAAGCTGATAAGGTACATTGCTTTTTGCATTCCAGTGTTATGAGATTTTCATTGCTTGCAATACACAATCCAAAAATTCACATTAAAAGCTTCTGGTAAAAGCTGCTTATTCATCAGTTAACACTTTCCAAATGATTTGAAACACACTTCATATCATAAACTAGAAAAAGACATCTGCCTTATTGCTAAAGACTAGAGCTCCCAACACCTTCAACTCCTAAATTTAAGAGTTGCCTTAAGCCTCTATATTTTTTCCTTTCAGGGCTTCATAAGTTTCCTTCCCCCTTAAACCACCCAGCACTGCATGAAAATTCACCTGTTGACTCCATTAATACATCCCTGCTGGCCTAAAAGACATTTTCATGTAACTTGTGTTGACATTTATGATGATACCCTTGATGAAATAAAGAAAAGAGCACTGGGGAAGATGAATGGAGAAGATGCCCCCAAGTTTTAGAGCTGCTTCCTTTTTATGCAGCTATAGATAACAACTTCCTAATTAGAGGGTGAGAAAGTGCTTCTTCAGTCTCTGTTGCTGAAGCAATAATGCATAGGTGCAGAGCTGCAGAAAGCTGCCAGCCACCTTTGTTCCTCCTCAAAAAATCTCTAGTATGTGTCTAGAGTCAAGTTTGACTACATCTGAGGCTTCAAATACAATGACGTTTCTGTGAGTTTCATAAAATTTCATCTACTAGCAGAGAAAAATTTAAATCCGTGCCTTGTGAGCAGACGGTTTCACTGTGGTAGGCACACCCACTACCCGTGGCCGAGCAGGACACACATCCAAAGGATACGCTATGTCGCTAGTGGGGAGTAGCGTGATGCACATGGGGATAAATGAGGCGACAGGAGTTACTGTGGCAGAGGCCTTGGGGACCCAGAGCCGAAACACAGAAGAAATCCTGTTTCACTGTTTCAGTCCTCTTGGGGCAACCTGTTTGCAAGTGATCAGGACTCCTTTTTAGAAACATTTCACCCTCCAGAGATGCAGCACCTGACAGTGATTAAAACAATTATTTATATACCAAATATACAAAACACAGATTAACACCTAATTCTTTTAAATTACTGCACAGGTCCTGAAAGACTGAAAATCAGCAGAGAGGCTTCTGCAATTTCTGTAAAACATGGACTTTTATTTCTGGTACAATATAAGATTATGTCAGAGTGGGTTTATATTTTCAGTTTAAATACCATTTTCTCTCACTCAAGTTAGTGTTGAACTCACATGTTCCATTTTTTAAATATTTTTTTTTCCAAACTTGACTTTATTTTAATTAAGCCTATGGAAATTTTATTTAAACAATGTGGAAAGATCAATCATGTAAGGAACATTTATGAATTATATGTTATAAAAGGATTGCTTTATGTATATTTCCTTAACTTAGTATTCACCTCACAGTGGAAAATTACTTCAGTTGGATATTGGATTTTAGAGCACCTTGGAAAATTGCGTCAACATTTCATGAGACTAAGTCTCCTGTTGTCAACATGAAGCTTTAACTTTAGCAGCCACTGCCATTCCCCAAATGTCTTTTATGCAAACATCCTTCACAGAAATTAATTTTAAAAAGGCACCTATAAGAAAAGCAAAACTTAAACCAGGGGCCTTGACACTGGCCTCCACAGCGCGAAGAGCTACAAGCCTTGTCTTGAGACAGCCACTTGGACTAGTCTATGTTTCTAAGCTACAATAAATGAAACTGTGCAAACACGTAGTATTTTCCTAATGTGTACATCAGATTTTGCTGTCCTTGATCACACTGAGAAATATCTGACCCTGAGAATAAGATAAACTTAATATGGTACTATTAAGAGTAGGTCACCTTTTGACATGTGAAGATGCCTGATTGTGGCCCAAAGATAGCACTCCTATACATTTATTTCCTCTTCTAATTGGAAAACAGGACACCATTAAGCCACAGTCAAAAGACTTAGCAGTATGAAAGAATAAATCAAACCTGTCAAATAAGTATATTTGAGAAAAAAGAAAAAAAAAAGAAAAAAAAAGATGTTTACTTTATAAATACACTGCACCACATCAGAATAATTTCAAAAATATATTTCTTAAAATTCTGTGCCCAGCAATAGAATATAGCCAAGTCATTAAAGATGTTGAATATATACTTAATCTTCAGCTTATTTTTATGCCCCCCTGGCCTCAGTGAGATTTAAGAATGTGTTTAAATTTTATATTTAATCAAGGCCTCAGTTATGAGGATAATAATGCATTTACAGCATATATTTTTCTACTGTAAGATGCAACTTACAAACCAAATGTGAGGAATATCATGTTTGGCAGCATTCCCTAAGGGAGTCTGGATCTATAAACACATGGATGTAATGCGTTTGTTAATGCAATTCTTCTTCCATTCTCTGACAGTTATAATATAAATAACATTTTCTCCTTAGGAAGCAATCCAAATACAATCAAACCAGTATATTAATATCCTTTAAGGTAATCTTCAGCTTTGTAACTGTTTTAGAACTCCATTTTGTGAGAGACTATAAGAAACTGGACACACATATGAGGCAGCAGCCATACATCACATCCCGTTGCACAGACCATGCAATGCTGGGACAGCTCTATTATACCTTGTGTTACTTTGCCATGGAAGACAGAGGTACCTCTCTGCCAGCCTATGCTAGATGCTTAGACACTTATTCTTTAGCTTTAATGTCTTCTTTATTCTTTCAGTTTACTCTCAAACAGCCTTTGTGTGAGCCCTCCACAAGTTAGGAGTCTCACCTGAAAGCCTGGACAGACAGGAAGGCAGGATGAGGCTCCTGGTCCATACTCAGAGCCATTCTGCAGGAGAACATATTTCTGAGAACATGGAAGGGAGGGGCTGTGTCCAGCTCAGATATGAAGGTCACATCTGCTTCCATGATCTGCCACTTAAAAGCACTTCAATCCCATGGAATATCTATGTCAGGCCATCAGGTCTAGTTAAGCGAGACTGGAAAGATCTCTTGTATATCAGCCAGAATGAATCAATTCAGTCTGTATCAAAATGAAATAACTCACAGATAAGCACAGTCATACCAGCCACTCATTTACATGTGCTGGACTAATGAGCAGACATTCAAAAGAGCATGACAAAAAAAAACAGAAATCGGCCTGGGTTCAGAGGAACACAAGGAATCCCTAAGACAGCTTTTTTCAAGAACTTGCCAGTTAATCAGAAAATACACAGAAGCACAGAATCAACAGATTGGAAAACTCAGCAAAAGATCCAGAAGTTGGAAGAAATGTGGGTTGTGAATATTTTTTTCAAATTAATATTCTGGCAGCTACATTTTGAACAAGCTGTAATTTGTATAAGGCACCTTCTGTTAAATTCATGGCACAGAATTACAAGGACCGATCCAATTTGAAATCAAACCATAGATTTGCATCAGTGCATCTATTTACCCTTACTCACCCAGGCCTAAACTACTGAGAAGGAGATATTTAAAATAAGAGAATGCAGATAAACAATTAAAAATAATTTTTCTTCAAAAATAAAAGATGCATTTTATCTCTCCAAAGATACTAAAGGATCTGAATCAGTCTTTAACCAATAGTCATGCTCTGACAACCTTTGTTCTATATATTAATTTTATACAACACATAAATTCATAGCTATCAATGAGGCTTTAGGAACTGAATTAAGAAAAGGGCTAATCTCTCAGCTATGTTGTCAACATTATATTTAGAGAGATGAAGGCAGAAATATTATTCTGTCAAAATCAAAGCCATGGACACTACTCCCTTCTGCAGAGTGGCCGAATCAAAATTTTTCTGCCATGAATTTTATTTTTGAATTTATTTTTATGCTTACTAGAAAGGTAAATCATTTTAAGAGGGGTATGTAGCACAACAATGGCAAAATAATCTGGTAGAGAAATACAGTTGACAAAATATAACTTAAAGAAAAATGAATGACTGACTATTCTTGCTAGGATAATATGGAAACTAATGGGAAAATAGATCAAGGCAGCATGAATTTTTAAAACAACAGAAACCCCCAACAAAATTATTTTAGCTTTAATACAACATGTATGCATGCTACAAACATAATTTCAACTCTGATCCAATGTTTTATGTATCTCAATTTTTTGCTCCTTATGTTATTACTAGTGACGTCAGCCATACTAGTTATGTTAAACACAAATATCAATACCTAGAGGTCTAAACAGGTAATTTTACTTACCCATCAGTGATCAGATGTTGATTTTTCAAAGATATCCACAACTGTTCTGTGGCACAAATACTATTTTCTGAACATCACAAACCAGAATGGTTATTACAATCACTGATTTAGAGAATAATGTTTTAGTGTCAGCCAAGCTTTAGAGGCCACTCAGCATTCGGTGGATTGTACATGCTCTTCAGAACGATACCACTGATTTCAGCTGTGCTACCATGCCATTTTATAGGTTGATCATGTGCACAGTTTCCCTAAAGTCATATTTTACATATTCAGTGAGGCCATACCTTGGCAACTGGATGACACATAGTGGGCACACACCTGATCCATAATTTAAAACAGCAAAGCATATTTCAGCATTCATGGAGAACATGCTATATATCTGATTTTTGCTTCTTTTCATTCAATACAAATGGCTTTGATAGCCAGCATCAAATTATCATGATCCAACCAGCTTTTGCATTTTGATGACTGACATAATCTGATTATTATAAGAAAACTAGAAAGAAAATATTTCCAGGTCATTGCAGACAGTGAATTTGGATAATCCTAAAGACACCCCTGAAAGTTATACCAAACAGGTATAACAGTTTGTGTATTAACCTTGTGAAGATCATGCCGGAAACCAGTACCATCCAGGCTTTGGAAGAACAGTATTCTTCCTCCTCTGTTGCTTATTAGAAATGAAATTATTCTACAAGCAGTAGGAATCATAGAGTCATGGAATAATTTAGGTTGGAGAAGACCAAAGGAGGTCATCTAGTCCAACCTCTTCAAAGCTAGATCTACAATGAGCTGGATATGGTGGTCTGCTGCTTTCAATGAGGTGGACCAGCCCGCCAAAATCTAATATAAAATACTGCAAAGGGCATTGATTTTATGAAATCAAGTCACAAAACCTAGAAGTACTTCCACCTAATAGATGTCACAAAAAGCCCTACATAACTCCAGCAGTAAATGCAAATACTACATCAAAATAATACAGTACCAGCAAAACCATTGTATCAAATTCTATGAACACTTCTTCAAAACATATCAAGCATGCACACAGCCTGCATATTTGCAGTAATTTTTTTCAGTGCATAATATAAACAAATGTCTCGCCTATGTAAAGCCCCAGAAGGATGGGGGTTGTTGTCTTTGCAAAGTTCCTTCAGAACAGAAGCACAAGTCCAGCTGGCAAACTAGTTTACAAATATCCACACCTCTTGTAAAAGCACAACATAATCCCTGAACCAGGAAGTTCTGAACGTTTCTCTGTGGACTGCAACACAGCTCGACAGTCTGTGTCAGACTCCACAATATCAGAAAAAAAGAGCTGGATTCCAATTCTGAAAAATGCAATGAAAGTCTCAAGAGGAGAAGAATTGCTCAAGATGCCAAAAAAAAAAAAAAAAAAAAAAAAAGAGAGGGNTAAAGAGCAAAAAAAAAAAAAAAAAAAAAAAAAAAAGTGAGGGTATGTGAAGACTGGAACCATGAGGTATACATGGGTTAAATACCGGGACAAACTTGTGAACTAGGAGTTCCTGTGCACGGGAGTGCCATGATCTACGTGCAGTGAAAGGCATATTTCCTAAGAAGGTATGCCAGAAGAGGCTTGGGACCCTGTTTGGGTTGCAACAAACACAACAACAGAGAAATTTCTATACCTTCCTATGGGTATCTAAGCAAAAAATGTTTGCCAAAGCATCTTTAGTTTGTTCTTGCTCTCTTGTTCAGACTAGATACATAAATGTAGCAAATTTCTCACAGCTGCAGATTAGTATAACTCCTGCTTATAGTGATGCTGCCCAGGGAGGAATATTTTAATACAAAGAGCAGGGTCTTCACATGACCTTAAGAGCTGTATTGCCACCCAATATTTGGATTATGCAGAATTGCTCATTGCATATGCAAGCTCTGCTGGTGGTTGGCAAGATGAAGTGCTTGTCAGTTATGAACCCGCAGAGTTCAGTTTAACGGGAAGAAGACTCAGTGCTCAAATCAGTTTGCAAATGGAGGGGAAAAAAGCTTACATAAGGGTGTGACCATAACATTTTATAAGCTACCTGACTAGCTGAGCAGTCCCCCAAATCACCAAAGAGCAACTGTTCTTCAGACATCAGAACTAGCTGCTACAAGACCTCCTTGCTGAGGAAAGGCACTGGCAGAAAAGGAGCTGTTCTTAGAGAGGACGTAGGAATCCTCTGATCTCCCGCTAGAGCTATTCCTCTTTCCCTCTTTTCTCCTTCATCACCCTAATATGATTGTAAAAAACTTCAAATAGGGAAAAGGAGCCCAGATCAATTTGATTTTAATTAACTTTATCTAAAAAACCCCAGTCAGACTCATTGAATCTGTGTTACAGTAAAACAAGATGTTCCATTTTCCAGAGCATGTGATTTATTTCTAATACACATGAAACCTTCTTCTATCTCATCTATGAGCATAAAGCAAAGACCACTTATGTAGGATATTTTGTGAAGGATATGAAGTTGCATAAATGACTTTGGAAAAAATTGCTTTACATTGTTCTGTTTGACATATAATTCTTTTTCCTCTTCATGGGTAAATTGTAAAAGTATTTCTAAACAAAGTCTTATCATGAACTCATCAGTATGCACATTCTGTGCTCACATTTAGGATCTATTTATAAAATCAATTCTGTTCTGGGCTCTGACAAACAAAACTGAAATGCAGCTGTGTGACATGTTGATAATTTTCATTAGTTCTAAAAAGCCTCAATAGAAATTACAATCTTACTTGTTATAACCAAATAATCCCGGAGAACCCACAGGAAAGGTGACTTTTCTATATTATCTTATTTGTTAACGGAAGGAAAGAAAGGGGATGAAAGAAGTGGATAAAAATTGAAAGGAAAACGTAAGATGAAAATTTAAAAATCACAGATGTACACGCTTGAAGCCATGCTGACTGGAGAAAGTCTTCAGCATCACTGTCAAAGGCAAATGTATATTGAATTACACTTGCATTGTTTGCACATCCTTTATTACATTGGAGAAGTATTTGCTCAAATTTTGAATGAGCTTGTTATTTTAAAATCTGAAAACCTCATGGTATCTAATATAAAGAGCCAAAATTCAGCAACTACATCTTTGAACAAAGAAATACAAGCATATTTTGTGTGCAAAAATATATTGTACAGTTTACAATGATTCATTTTTGGGAATCTGGCTGTGGTAAAGAAAATCACAAATACTTGAAAACAGTAATGGGGGAAAGCTGCAGAGAAAATGAGATTAATTTCATCATTAAATTGTCTTTAAATGAAAGTCCATGAAGTAATAAAGTAAAATGAATGTTTATTTCCCCTTTTCCTACGTTTAATAAAGGCGGCATATAAGGCTGTTCTATTTTTTCTTGAGAAATATTTTGGGGGGTTTAATTTGGTTTCCATGGAATACAATGCCTTTTAAATTCTGCTGAAGAACTACCTGAATTTCTTTTTTTTCTTAGGGATATTTGTTGATTAAAGGGAGATTATTCTGAAGTATTCTTTAGGCATCAGAATTATATAAGAGTTGTAAAAAAACAATAATAAAAAAGAAATGTCTTAATTAAACATTCCTTCTAATTTAAATTATTACATTTTCAGTCTTTTAGTTTTTTTCTAGGGTGTTATTTCATTAATCCTCCTGACTACACGTGAGTCCCAGACCAGGCAGACATCAAGTCTCTAAGTGTAAAACAAGCAGGAAAAGAGGAAGACGACACTTTGCCTGATCAAGAGAGTCAGGTTCCTCCGCCCAGGCCTGGTGCCAAATGAGGAAGCTACTGCACTGGCCTTGCCTCACTCTGCCCCCTGAGAGGACACGGGAGTTGATCCTCGCACACATGCCCTTGTCCATTCCCATGTGACAAAGTTACTATAAATTCAACTGAGAAACTAAATTTCGCATACAGAAAAGTTAAAAATATGCTCTTGTTGTCATCCTCATCTTCTGGCTAGTGTAGAAATCCCCACTGACCCCCATCCCAAGACACCCGACTCTCCAGGCACTGACCGGGGAACTTCCCTGCACGCCTCATGACTATGAATTCTTTAACAGTTGGGAGCATAAAGATTAGCTGCTCTACTCCTAGCTATCAAACTTCCCTGACTTCCATCTAGGCATACACTGTGAAGTTTTCTGTGCAACCTGAACACATTTTCAGAGCAGACAGATCCCAAGCTGCTCATTTTTAAGAACAAGACAGGAAAAAAAAAAAAAAAAAATCAGAAGAAAACTGTATCGCAGACAATGTCTGAGGACTGTGCTTATTGACATGGAGAAAGAAATCAAAAGCATTCACTTGACTGAGAGGACAAAGTCTTCTGCCCCTTCCCTCCCAAATAATTTAAGCAATAGTCTTCTAAATATCCACAGATCCGATCTTTTTAATGATAGTTCTGAAGAAGCAGACAGTGCTTCTTCAGACAGGCAATGACAGTGATATTCACAAGTTCCAGATTACATTTGTTTCAAAGGCAGTTAGTATATGAACACTTTCGAGAATCCACTAACCAATCCTTTACACACCATAGATATTTTTTTATACAAGTCACTCTTGAAACTGAAACATAGGTTCATAAGAGGAAGTAAGTATTTTTTAATTTTCGCCATTTTCTGAATTTCACAATATAAAACAAGTTGGTTGGCTTTTCTCTTTTTAGTCAGTTTAAAATGCTACTTAAATTTGTATGTTTTTGTGCAAACTGCTGTTTCTTTAATTCCATAAGAAAGATAATGAGGACTGGTTTCTTTATAATTCTAGTGTGATATTTTTGCGGGTGGCTTTCAAAGTACATGGTATGTAATTAGGGATAATGCAGACAGTTCCTTTGTTTTCTGGTGGATACTCAATTTTGTTTTAAATTTGGGCCTTTGGGGTTTTTTTGCTAAGTGAATGCTATGTGATTGAACATAAAGTGGAGAGTGAATTGATGCTCTTATTCACTTGTGCCTATTTACATTTTAATATGACAATATCTGATTTTAAACAATGTGTCCTGCAGAATATTTGAAGAGGAGGATTTCTTCAACCCAGATGCAAATGATTTAGGAAAGAATGGCAATTATGAAACAGATGACTGCTCAAATCTTCCTGCAGGACAATTGACAGAAGCCAGCAAGAGCCACTTGTGAACTGCAAAAAGCAAAATCTGAGTACAAAGTGCACTATTGTCCAGCATTATCACTGCACTGTGCATATATGGCCATACTTTTGAAGATAATGAAAACAGAGCACTCTCTTCATTTTCACTGAAAAATGAATGTGTTCAGCAGCTCTGAAATCAGGATAACACTGAACTAATGGTTTGTACATAATTATTTGGTATAAAAACCCTATACTGAACAGCAAAATATGCTTTTGTGAAAAAAAAAAAAAAAAGGATCCCAACACCATGCTCACGTGATTTCTCTCTGCGCAACAGTATCGCAACAAGTGTCTTATGAGTAACTCCATTAAATGTAAAATCAAGTATCATGTTGTTAATGATTTCAACACATTCTTACCAAATAGGTATAATCCTAGAATGTTTGTATTCAAAGATCAGCAGAGAGGAGAATACATGATATGTGGAATGATAATGTATTGATTTGCACTTTAATGCTCTACTGTGAAAAAAAAAAAGAACTAGAAAATTCCAACTACTTTTCAGTTTATCTGTGCAACTGGTTACATGAACACCTAATAAGACAACATAGAAGATGACTGCAAATAACTGGTTCTTTCCGTTATTGTATAAAACCAACATACAGTCAGTTATTTGGGAAAGATGCCCTGGATCATTCATCATATAAAGACCTATGGTTCACTCTTTTCACTCTATTTTAATTCCTTCACTTCTGTTTTCCTTTGCTTTTCTTGATACATTTTATTTAAACTGAGGAGAAAAGACTAAAGCTCTGCTGTCAATATTCTGCAGAGATGTAAAATCCTGTTGATTATCCCTTTCCAGTCCTGGAGACAACAGTTTGCACAATTAACTTCAAAGTCACAAAACAGTGAGCTCTACAATCCACATCCTGGATTCCTTAGCTTTGTAATTTTTTTCCACAACATTTAGTGAATTTAATTTTGATTGGTATCAGCAAAAGAAATATCTAAATACTGCTCTCATGGAAGCTTGCACAAACACTGAAATAGAAGGAAAATATTGTTATCATTGAAGATAATGTAACTTTACCTTGCATGTAATACCAATGTAAATAATGTTAAAACAAATTCTGTAACAGTAAATATTAATGGTATATACTATACAGATAGTATAGTATATACTAATAATAGATTGTTTCATTCCTTTATCAAAATTTAAAAATAACCCTTACTGTATTGCTTATTCATAGTTATTTTGGTTTTGAAAGTCAAGAAAAAGCTTGTGTTTACTGTATATGCTATATTCTGAATATTATTTTAGTGGAAAATTAATTAAAATATTAATAATGTCTCAAGGTTTTATTCTAAACTAGTGTTAATGGGAGTCTGATTTAGGGTACTAAAGGACTAGACCTTTTCTCAAAGCTTTTACACTGAATATTTTTGCCTTGATCACAAAACAGTCATGGTATGAAGACTCAATTTACAAAACTCTTTTAATGTAAACAATGCAGAAAGCCACTTGAAAATTTATTTGAAAACCAGTATCATTGATACATTTACCAAGTTACCAGTAAAAGATATACTTCTAGGACTTTTTGTTTTAAAAAGATGTTGCAAAATTTCAGATTTCCCTTAAAATATCTGGAAGTATAAATATTCCTGTAACCATTATTCTCTCTTTTCACTACAAGCTGAAATCCTGTCCTTGCCATTCAGGGAACAAGCATCTCCAAAGTCTGGAATATTTGTTTTCCATCAATTTTACAGTATCTGAAATACAAAAGACCTGCCCAACCATGTCTACACAAAATGCAGGAATAACTTAAAATAACACCAAATCTATTTCAAATAGGTAAAAACACAACTTACTTTGCCACCCTCTCACTTGAAATTTCTGTTCAGTTACTACACAAACAGACAATAAAGGAACTTCACTGAATAGAAAATGAAGAATATAAACACCAGCTGAGAGCACGCTCCTGTAGACGTTCTGCACATTATCCTTGGGTCTCTAAATGCTAATATTTTAGCATATATATTTCTCATGTTAAACTGCCAGAAAAGAATTATGTATTAACAAATTATTTAGATCATGTTTCATAACAACTCCTAAGGATCTTTTGGAGTTGGCCTACTGACTCATTCTTTTAAATGAAATTAAATCAAATCAAATTTTCATAATTCATCCACCATCTAGATTAAAAGGTTCACTTCCACAATCTTAAACTGCTGCCAGGGACCAGATTACTGGGAAACACACATACACTTTTCTTTCCAGTGCACACTGTTACTTTTAAAAAGTTTACCAAAGTTGTTTTCCGTTTTACAGTAGTCCCACAATACAGATCCTCCACCCCACATTTAGACACCAGTACAGTTTCCATAATTAATAAATCTGCCTCTTTAAAAAGCTTTGTCACCTATGTGAGCACATGTTATATAGTACAACATTTGTTCATTCATTGTCTTCTTTTAACGTTTTCAACAAACGCACCTACAAGTCAGTATTTTATATCTGTTAAGTTTTATACACACAGTTATAGCTACTAATTTCTAGTGAGAGGGACCAAAAGTCAGAGCAGGACCCCATTGAGTGTGGGCTGGCACATCAGACCCA
>VZTL01002168.1:300-10573 GCA_013400535.1 Scopus umbretta
GACTGTAGAGAGAAAGGACACTTGACCCTATAGATTAGTCCCCTGTAGTTTAGTCTGATTTATGCCTTTATGTGTTCATGTGTTCTCGCTTTCTTCCCCGTAAGCCATCTCTGTATCTTTTACAGTCATTTATGCCATTGGTTTCTTTCTTAGTATGGTTTGACCTAACAATTTCATATGTGTTTTGTTCTTGAACATATACCTGAGACTGTAATACCTAGTAGCTAGGCAGCCACCTAGCAGAGTCAAATCCACTCCTCATCCATCAGGCAATGACTGTGAAACACTTCTACATGTAAAGGCTCTTTAAACAAAACCTTGCAGTGCTGAGCCCTGAGGGATACCTAATGATCCAGGTGATTCCCCACTGATCATCTGGCAATATGTGTACAGTGCCTGTGAAGCACTGCAGTGGTGGTTGTCACATAAGGTATGTGGCAGTGACAGGTAAGAGTTAGGCACTACATTAGCTCTGAAGATTTTGTTTCTAGCTCCACTTCTAAGCTGTGTATGACCATGTCGCATAGCTGCTTGTTCTGTATACACATTTGTCTGGCTGTGCTACTTAACCTCCTTGGAGCAGGCATTATCTAGTATTAACATACCTAATACAGTAGTCCCTGTTCTCTGTTGAGGTCTCTAATCAACACCTATATGCAAATACACAGTGAAGATGATTCGCTAACAGTCACTCAGGATATTGCAGTTATTTTCTGGTGTGTAGGGATGGCTGCAGTATCTTAGTATGCAAACCACTGGAGAATGCTGACTCTTTTTTTTATATTGACTACTGTGAGATATGCTGCCGGAATTTCCTGTTTACTTTTAACTTTGGGCTGGATTCTGATCCCTTTCATTCTACTCCTGAGCTGAATAGTACCTTGTTCTACAGATGGTCCCATTGGTTCAATAGGGTCTTTCATGGATGGGAAGGTACCATTCAACATGACTAAATGCCTTGGAATTTGGTCCTTAAATCATATTTGCTAGTTGGACTGTGTGTGTGTTTGTGCACGTGTCTGTTTTCAAGGTTTTTTTTATTACAAGGGACTCTAGTTTACCCTGTTAGACTTCACTGAAACCTTTCATTATCAGGATTACTGTTAGGTCACAAAGCTTCATAATGTTCTTCATTGTTGTTTGTTTCATGCACTGAATTAGAAATTAATTCTCTTTCAGATTCACTGGCTTGTGCTTCTAAGCTTATATTCTCCATTTAATGTATCCTGTGGTATGTGTGTCTCATCAAATGTGACAGATTGGGGTGATTCTGTCAATAATTCATATTTGATATAGAGTAGAACAAAGTTAAGAGGGAATTACAAAGTAACATAATCCCTGTCCCTTTTAAAACAGACAAAGTTGGACTAAAATTGATGCCTTCGACCAGGACACTTAACATTCAAAAGCTAAACCTACCAGCATAGGGAGTAATAGATGCTTGTTTGGAAATAATATGGGAAGTCAGGGTAGAGGATAGTGATTGACATCTTCAAAAGAAGTCCTCTGGGCCTCACTTTTCAGAGGTGAGGAAGCAGCCACAGCTCTCATTAAATTCCACTGGAGTCCCAGGTGCTCAATACCTCTGAATTTCAAGCAATTAAGTAGGGCATGCAAACTGGGATGCTGTAAGCTGACAACAGTTGAGGCTGCTCCACTTGAAGGTACTGCCAAAGCAGTTGCTGAGAAACTAGAGGCTGAAAAGAAAAATAGTGAAATCAGTTCTGTGCATGCCACAGACCCTGCAAGCCTCTTTTGACTTCTTTGATAAGAGATTTAGATGCTTTGATTCGTGTAGAGAAATAACAGTCAAGGAGGTTTTTTTTTCAACAGTCCTAAATGGTTGTAAGATGTGAGGACTGGAGACTGTTTCTGTTTTGTCTGGGAGAGGAAGTTTCCCTGCTGCATGCCAAGAGTTTGCTCCATTATCCTTGGTGGAAAGCAGGGACTCCTGCTAAGCTATACAGGTTTTAGTGAAGAAACTGTTCTTCAGAGAGGGGACAGCTGCAACTTCACATGAATGTTGTGTGTGTGCAAATTAACCTCCAGTGCTTCACCATGCATCTTTTTCCTGCTACAAATGGTCTTTCTTCCAAGGACATTTGCTAGAGCTATTCTCTCATTGATCTGGTCATGACTGAGCTATGAAAAGGAACCCTTGGATGTTCCAGAGAATTAGAAATGTTTTGTGACCCCCTGGAGAGCTGGAAAAATATGATTTTGCTGCAACAGAAGTAGTAGCAAAAGTCCCTTCAAATCCCGTGAGATCATCTGCCTATGAACTGTCTGATACTGCAAGTTTCTTCTTTGTATGGTCTCCTGTGGGATTCTTCTGCTGTGTCTGCAATGTTCTGCAATGCGAGATGCCCATCTTTTGCAGTTAACTAATGCAGCCTGAAAATGTTCTGTAATTTCTCATGGAATTGTCTGTTGAGGAAGTTACATTATCACAAAAAGCACACTGAAAATTTTAAAACTATAAAGTTCCAGGCTCCTGGTCTTTTCCCAGATGACTTTTTCTCAGCCAGACTTAGAAGGATTGGCCCCTCCTATTTGACCAAGGCACTCCCCCCTGGATCAACACCGCTTCACTGAGGCCTCTCAGGGGCTGATTTATGTGCTGACAAAAACAATCACATGTAAGGAAGCAGTCTGTCTTCCCAAGCCTTTCTGGAGGTTGAAGATTTCTGCTGCACAGATGCTGCTCAAGAAAACATTGTGTAATTCAACTGCAAAAGTCTCAGAGGGTTGGGAAAGCAAAAATCTGGCTAGGACAATCAAGTGTGGTACTGTGTGACCACACAGAGGAAGCTTTAAGCTTTCATGCCTTTGTGTCTGGTTAATAAGATACGGCAGTACAGGGAAAAGCACTATGTCAAGAATACGGTAACTGTCTCCTCCTTCAATTAAAATAGGTCTGATCCAAAACTAAGCGCTCATCATCTGTTAAAGATAAATTTACCCTGCTATTTATGCGATATTCCCTTGATAAATGTGTCACATAGGTGGTGATGAAGTCGCATGCTGCCGTGAGGCTGGTGTTGATTGATGTTTTTCTTCTTAAAGGTGCCGAATTCACAAAAAGAGTATGTTAAAAAAGTGATGATGGTAACTGATGCTTACGATGGGTAGGGACATTAGGTATGTGGAAGGTGCAGCACACACACAGTGTTGGAGTCCCTTGCTCATATTGGAGAAAGACAAAAAAAATCCCCACCAAACCCAACACATGCAATATCTTGTACCTCGAAGACCCCATTCTGTTTTAGAAGACATACACTGGACTCGGAACCATTTATTTAACAACTGACAGCTCAGTGGACCTGATTCTTCTTTCTTTTGCACAGCTGTAGGTTGGCAGTTACTTGAATACATCCTATGGCATTGTCCGTGTATAAAACTTGTTTGTTTGTTTGGGGTTTTTTTCAATAGTGGTAGACTCTGTAACTGCAGTAAAGCAGGTGTTGGGTTTTTGGTTTCTGTTTTGAAGTTGAGTCTGATGGAAGTAACTCCTAGCTGTTATTCTGTTATTCACACTGCTCACACTCGGGTGAAAAATCGGGGTGAAATTATGTGGAGAAAAGGCTTATGTAGTAAGGGAAAACAATGCTTTGGTTTAAGTGATCTGAAATGAAAAGGGGAGGGGAAAAAAAAAAAAAAAGGAAAATCCTGGGAGAGGACTCTAGTCACCAGGTAACAGAAATGCCTGAAAGCAGGCATTTACAGGCTTTCATGAAAACATTCTCTTGCTCTAGTGTAGAAGAGGAATAATTTGAAACACAGGAAGTTGCCATGGAACAGAATTGTCACCTACTGATGAGCTTTATTGCCCCATAATGTGTCAGCCTACAAAAAGTCACAGCAAATGGTCAGGATACCTTCTGTGGTGACACATCAAGACCATGGCATGGTCTTGTAACTTACTCAAAAGGTGCAATAATAAGTATGTCTCCTGCCTGTCATTTTCTGTTTCACTGTGTTTTCCCAAAAAAAAGAGGTTAATTTTTCAGAAAAGAATGAAAAGTTGCAAACAAGGCGAACAAAAAATTTTTTCCCAGGGTAGAATATTCTGTTATATAACAAACCAGAAAGATTACTGTTTGCTGGAAGGGAAAAAACATAGTTGAAGAGCAAGATGAAAACAAAACTCAAAGAAGTGAATTTTGAACATATCCTTAATGCAAACTGAGAAAACTGAATTTAGAGCTTGTGAATGATACACCAGCCATGGCGCTCCGCTTACAGACTGTGATTCTAATAAATAGCATGCTGTAGGTCCTTCTTGCTCCCCAAGTTCACATAAAAAAACTCGTTCCTTTCCATTCCCTGACCATGGATATTAGTCTATAGCCTATATGCAAAACAAATTATTCTGGTTTCCATTTTAACAGTTTTACATTTTCTGTGGTTTCAGACCAACTAAACAGACTCTTTCTCTTTGCAATCTGGAAATCCAGAAATCTCAGCCTAATCTTTCTGCTTCTCATGCCTTCCAAGTTTTGATGAGGTTGTTTTATCTCTTGCTGTTATTAGAGAGCAGGTCAATGCTGCTCCACTTATTCTGTAGATTTTTACTGCTCTATGGATGTCAGGAGTATTCTTTTTATCTTCTCTTTTGAATCCCCTGTTAGTCATATCATGATGCACCTTTTTCAAATCTATAGTTTTATTGAATGGGTTTTTTAATCTTTGCAGAACTCCTCACCAGTCATGTCCATAAAGAAATGAAAAAAAATCTGGCATTCACATCACCTGATGTGGTTGGTTTTTTGGGCTCTGCAAAGATTAAAAACACAGTAAGACTTGAGAGCATCCTAGAGGGAATATAGAGGTTGCTATTAATATGTTCTTCTTTTGAACAGAACTGATCTAAGGGTTTGGAAATAGAGGAAAAGTGACTGTTTAAAGCAATTGACAAGGTTGAGATTTTAGATACTGCAGAATATTATGGTAAGAAGAAACTGGGAAAATTATGAGGGCCAATCCTGAAGTTACTTCTAGGTTCATTCTCATTTCCCTATGTTCAGACAGGCAGCTCCTTGTTGTAGGATTACAGTAAAATGACTGAATTGGTGTCGGTGATGGGATGACTTCTCACATGGTCATGGAGAGTGCTCCATGGCATCTAGGTAGATGGCCAGGGAGATTTTAAATGCTTTTCTGTGGCAGGCAGAGCTCCCTGTGTCTGGAGTGGCAGCTCTACATTGCTGTTACTGATGCTGCTGCTGGCTGAGTGCTGCTCTCGGGAACAGTTGCCAGCAGACTCACTGGCACAGCCATTTGGTCCCAATCTCTGACCTCCAAGCCAAGGGTAGTCTTCCTCTTTCTTGTGGCTCCTTCACCTGATCTTTACCAGACATGGGCATTTCCTGGAAAGTGTGGTCAACTGCACTTGTTCCTGGCTACGACATGCAGCAGCCCGCTCCATCTGCAGAAGACATCAGCGCAGCATTCGAGAGGCTCCACAGAAAAGAGGGAGAGGGGGTAGGAGGGGTAGAGAAGAGACCAGGTAGGGACAGGACCTGGTGATGAGCCCAGAGGAAAGCACGAAGGGAGCAGGGTAGGAAGAGGAGGAGAGCTTTATAGAGGGGAAAAGGAGGGATGGAAACACAGCAGGGACAAAAAGCATTCCTGTCGGGAATCCTGGGGTCTCTTTTCAGGTCTGGGCATAGATTTGTCATGCAGCCTTTGGAAAGTCATGTCACGTTCCTGCCTGCAATATGTCCTCAGGAGCCTGGAATGTGAGCTTAGCTGCTTATTATTGGACTCTTATTTACAAAGCTAGGAGGGCCTGTTTTGATCTTTTATTCTGATTCCTTTTGCAACGCATACGGTTGAACTTCCTAAAATTAATTCTTGCTTAAACTGCAGCCTATCTTCTCGGGGAAAAAATCCAGTATTTGTGGGGGAAATTCAATGCAAATCTTTAAATCCAGATTTGGTGTGTTTGTCTAGCAGTTAATTGCCCTGCCTTTTTTCTACTCTAAATTGTTTTATCTTCAACTTCAGTAGATGTTAAACCTTGATACATCTTTGTCTCCAGACCAAAAACCCCTTGATTATCAAATTTTTATTCCTCATGGGTGGCTGTAATCTCTCATTAATTCATCCCCTTAATGTGTTTTTCACAGAGGAAGACTTGATTTATTTAAGCTGTTGGGTGTGTTTCCTGATGCTGTAATTGTTCTCACGGTTCTTCTCTGGATCACCTCCAGTTTGCCACCAGCGCCCCGGATTGCAGGTCCTGGGGGGGTGCAGGTGCTGCTGGAGGAAGGTTCCTTCCAGTGGGAGGCGTCAGTGGAGAGGACAGGCACAGGGTGACCAAAAGCAGTGCACCTCACAAAGAGCACAAAGACCTGCTTGTGGGAAGACATCAGGAAATCAATCCTTTGTGACTGGCTCCATCCTCGCCTTTGTCAGGCAGATGTGACAGTGGAGGTGGCAGCAGCCTGCAGGTAGCAGGGCTGCTTTTCCTTCCCAGCCTTTGCTGAAGGTGTCTGGTGTCTCCATTGCTGGAGGTGCCAGGTGTCTCCACAGCTCCTGGCTCTTGGGCAGCTCGAAGAGGCTGTGAGCAGCCCTGGCACTGTCCTGCAGAATGCACCTTTATCCTGGATGGTTTCAGGAAGCAGTTTGCCATCCTGAGGACGGAAACTCTCTCTTCATAACTGTGTCTGACTGCTTCTGTTTGGCTCTGTGTGTTTAAGCATTTCTCTGCAGCTGTTTCCCACCCACTTTTTTATCTGTTATCTTCCTACAGATGTCTGCCGATGTTGGATTAAATATTCTAAGATTTGTTTGACTCCCTCTGTTTTTTCCCAAATATGTTTCTGAAGTCTGAAATGAGAGACAAAGAAATAAAAATAAAAGGTTAGCAGATACTAAATAGCACAAATTACAAGGAGTCTGGAAACAAACCCCTGGATCAGAAGAATCCCAGACTCCAGGGGAGTTGAGGCTGGACCTGCGTCCAAATCCACATGCTGGGGTTTCATCTCTATTATGTGATGGGCCAAGCCAGAAGCCTCGTTCAGGAACATGAGCTGAATTTGGGTCTGGATCTGAATTTTGTGGTGCGGCCCGTTGACAACTGGCAGTGACAAAATGCATTTATAAGGGAACAAATTAAGTGGGTGAAACTTATTACCATTGAAAAACCAGTACAAGGCTGCAGAAGGAAAATGTAATTCCAACCTGACTTACAGGGCCAATCTGCAATTGTTGACTGACAGGAGTGATTTTACTCACATACCTCAGTTGTTACAAAAACCCTGGACTCTATTCTCCTCTTGCTGCTTTTACATCACTGCGACTCTGCTGATTTCATTGAAGCTATTCCTAATTTCCCCAACTTTAAGTGGCCAGAGAATAGGTCTGCTGGCATTATCAGTATCTGATCCATGTTTAATAAAAAAGACTTACTAAAATAAAAAATGGTTTACATACTTATTTTGATAGAGGCATACATAAAAACATACCTCACAGTCCAAGTAAATATGAAAAGGCTGCCAAGTCTGCCTATATAAATCTCAGTGATCTCATATATTTTCAACATTTAATTAAAAAAGAGTACTGTTCATACACCTTATTAGGAAGGGAGGGAAAAGGTTAGATTATTTTAGCTTTTCCAGAGCAACCAATGAGGTAGAAGTATCTATTCAAAAACCAAAATATTAACATCTGTGATGCGTTTAGAGGAAATATAATTGATATTTTAGGTTAATTACCATTCCATATCAGAACAATAAGCTTTTTTTTTTTTTTCCACTCTGCTATATATTACCATTTTTGTCTCACTAGCTGTTTTGTTTGAATGAAAAGAAAAAAGGCATTAAAAAAACAATGTCCATTATTCAAGTAAAGGACAAATAGTATAGTTGGTGAAAAAGTAGGCATTGACCTACATTAGAAATAGAAAAATTATTCATTGCAAAAAAAAAAAGGACTTGCTGCTTTTCTATTCACAACTGACTTGTGAGCTTATCAACATTTCTGAGAACATATTTTACCCTCATGTTTGCCAGCAAGCTTATGAGAGCAAATTTCTAAGAGTTTTTTTCCCTTTGTATATCTGCTGTATGTGGTTACATGCTTGGTCTATTAATTCAGGAGGTTCAGTTTTTTGTTCCACAATTGGAATCTGAATCCTTCATGCCGTAAGAAACACCATTTGTGATGTAAAGATCATTCAGTCATTGTTTTCGATGATGGGATGCAATTTCCAAAGCCTCTCTGCTGTGAAGTTCTGACAGTTTTACCAGTTCAAGCCCTTTCTATGTGCTTTTTCACAGCATTTCATGACACACTTGCAATGGCAGATGCTCTGATTTAATTATTAACTCATACTCCAGATACTTCTGTTTTCTTACTTGATAATTTTAGAGTTAGAGACTCATTGTCTGAGGGATCTCAGCACTTTTAATAAATTTATTCAATTTAATATCTAGTATTTTTCTAGTCATTTGCTTTTGAGGGTGTTTAGACATCTGCCTATACCTCTGATGGATTTCCAGATTTCATATCCATATGTTAAGGTAGAAATAACATTTGAGGTTAAAAAAAAAGAAATATTTTCTGATCTTCAAATTGTAGGTTATTCATGATCAAATTTTGAACAAGCAGCAAGCTGCTGCTGGCCCCTAGCTAATTCATGATACTACTTTCTTTTTGGACACGCTTGCTAGCCTCCTCATTGCTATCAAACAAAGGAAACAAATTAATTGCTTCTTAAAATGGATTTTACCTGGGAGTGTCCAGAGTTCCAATTAGATAAGTCTTTTTTTCCTCCTAATTATTTAACCCATTATTTTTAGTGATGCTGGACAGTCTTTCTTGTTGTCAGGCTCACTCAGTTGTCTAAGTTGTCACTTTCGACAGCTTCATTGAAAACTCAGTATCATCAGGTTGAACAAAATGATGCTTATGTTTCAGCCATTTAAGGCTTTTCTCCTGGTGAAACCCTTGACTTAATTTTTTTCAGTCAGCAACCAGGAAGGTGACAAATAATGACTGACTAATCTGATTCATCTTAGTGCCTACTTCAAATACTGACAGAAATGAAGAGAGAACAGGGTGTGTTAATTTTTGTATGAGACAGATTTTTGTGTTAAGAGAAAACCTGCCCATATTCAGGTATTTTTATGGATGGTAAGGAGCTTCGTCAAGTAGTCCTGACAGGGGGCTGGTATGTATCCAGCTTCTGGCCACCCCACTGGTGAGTATAAGCTGGAGCAGTAATCATAATTTCTCTGTGCTTTTGGTGTGCATGGTGTTGGAAACACTGGCTTTGCACAAAGTTGGTCCGTGTATAGTACAAGACTTCTTGTATTCTTCAATCCCTGTATACTTTGTGCATCCTCTGCTGTTCATTAGATAATAGTGCAAACAAAATACCCAGTCCAATACAAATTTTTTTTAAAGCATATAATAGTTACAGAAATGGGTGAATATTTGCAAATGGAGCTGCTGAACTATTCAAACAGCTGAAAGTGTCTGTTGCTGTCAGGACTGAAGAGGAGTTTCTGTGAAAGACCAGTCTGTTAGACTGTTAGCTGCACTCACTTATGATGCAAAGCAAGGTGGATGTTCTGATAATTAGCAGGGCCTCCCAGTTTTGTGGAAAATGGCAGATTCATTGTGGGGTAACTTAACAGAGGTGTGCTGGCGTCCATGGGAATGCACCAAATTACAGCAGCAAGAGGTCTGAAATTACAGTAGTTGCACAGGATATTTTTTCTGTCACTAGGTACTTATGCAAAGTCAATGAGATTGAAATTTCAGCTTTTAGTATGACATATGTAGTAAGTTCTAATGATGCTTTTGGAGTTATTTATGTTTGTAAACTTTGTTCAGACACGATATCCTTCAATGAGTGAAAGTTACATTGAAGGAACTGTGTTCTTCATGTCAACCTTCTGTCTAAGGAAACTAGGTTTTTGCATTATAACACTGTAATTGTTTACTAGTCAGAAAGTAAGTCTTAGCACAAGCATAACATTTTTATTCCTTGTTTAAATAACAGCATCTTCTTATGATGAAAGCATCTTAGCTCACTTAATTCTAGATATCTAAATCTGAGCTAATCATCTAGGCTGCTTTTTTTAGGCAATGGAAAAGAATAAATCTTTCTAGGGCACAATCTAGTGACCTACTTTAGATGTCTATCTTAGGATGAGATGTTCTGTGGGTCAGAAATGCCTGTTAAGGGAGACCATATTAGTGCTTCTGGTAGTGATGTCTTTCTTTTAGATGTCTGCATCAGATAATGCCCACACTA
>VZTL01002174.1:17713-30188 GCA_013400535.1 Scopus umbretta
TTCTTAGAAAACAAAGTGGGCAACCCTTTAGACAAATCAACATACACTAACAGTCATTAATGAATAGAAACTTTAAAATATTACAGCAGAGTCTTGAATTTCTTTCTGGCCATACAAAACATGGTCAGAAAGAGAGGATATAAAGAGTGTAGCAGGGTGGAAAAAGAGCAAAGATGGAGGAACTGTATAAGGCTGTGTACAGTAGGGATATATAAATGCTATAATTTGGAAGCTGCATGTGGAGCACTAGTTCTTGATTAACAAAAAGATGTTTTATTTAATTGGAAAGGTTTACTGAGATTTTTTTGCATAGGAAAAAAAAGAAAATTATAAATGAGAGAAGAGAGTACATCCAAAAAACTACTGACAAAATTGTCATTTGGCTACCCTGAGAGGGAACATTGGCAAGAATGAGAGACTGAAAGGTCAGAGAAAGAATAATTGGAAATGGCTATTTATAGCCACTGCTGCATACCTCCTAGGTGTTTCAGTATATGGAAATGCAGACTAAAGCAGGAGAACTTATTGCAGGTAAGAAAGGTCAGGGAGATAGTCATTGCTGAATGGCATTAACTGGATATTTGTGGATTGTTGGGGTGGGAAAACCATTCCTGTATGTAGAGCAAATAGCTGTAGGAAACATAGAAAGTATTCAGATAATGACATTATTATACTTTTAATAATATTAGTTTTTGCTCCTGCTTGAAAATGTTTTGGATATGTAGGAGGCATGTGTTATATGTCCATACCCTGTTTGCAGAGCAGACCTACTGAAAGCTCTATGCTCCCAATGGAGGTTCTTAATGAAAATATTGAGATGAAAATGACTCCAAAGAAATCTCAATTTTATACTCTGGTTTAAGGGCATGAAACTTACAATAATTATAAATGAAAGATCTTCACTGGTGGCATTACTAGAAGTTACACTTTAATGAGCAAAGCAAATCCAACTTCCAGTTGTTCTCAGAAGAAATTTGATTTACAAATATCAGTAAACCTTGGGCTAAGATGCTTAGACCTGCAGAGATCTAATACAGCCCCTCTGCGGGAAAGGCTGCTGCCCTTGGCTAGCTCTGGGCAGTTTGGCAGAGCAATTACCTTGTCCAGGCGGGTGAGCTAGAAGAAGTTCTGAACTTCGAGAGATTGTCTAAGCATGCTTGAATCAGGTCATCTTTCTTGGTTATTGTGGTGATTCCACAGTGTTTTGACCATTGCTCAGAGTCACTAAACTTTAAAATAACATTGCTTTGCAGAGCTCCTCTGACTAATGAGCTTGTCTGTCTGTAGGAGGTATCAAACTCATTGCTATTCATTGCAACAAAAAGCTTATTTAAGCTCTCCCCTTACTGCCCGCCCCCATGATAGTACTAACTGTGACAGTCTTAAAAGCAGAATTAGAGTCCTCACACTGAACTTTCCTGTTAGAGCTGGGAGTACCATCAAACAGGTACTCTTTGAAAGGAATAGTACTGTACCCACTATTGTGGACTTCTGATATCCTGCAAGCAATTCAGGTCAAAGACCTTGCATTTGAGTTTTCCGTTCTCAATTGATCTCTTAGAGTTTAAGAACAGTAGTAAGAGCTGAACTGGAAAATCTCACTAAAACTTAGAAAAAACAGTTGAAGGCATTTAATGTTTTCATGGCCATTGGTTAGGATTTCCGTTTGTGTCCACACCATCTGCCTATGATCAGATTACTGGCAGAGGCATGAAAAAGAAACAGGGAAAAGAAAAACCTTTACTTATCCATTTTGTGGGTGTGAGGTTTGAAGAGACAATAAAACAAAATATGGAACTGAAATACCACTTTATCATTGGTGATATGGCACATGAAGAGATTTTTTTTATTGATACATAAAATTTGCAAAATAATCTGGACACTCCCTCATCCCCACAAATTTGCTAGAGGTAAGCATATGAAGTAATTGCAGGGGGGCACCTCTCTGCCCAGCACCCAGCAGTCTGAGGTAACTATAATTGCAGCATATGAATGTTTGTGTCTTTTTCATGGTGGATTGTATTCTCCCTCTTTAAAAAGATGAATAGAGATGAATAGATTAGTTTATATCTTCATGATCAGTCTTTAACCGACAGAACAAAAAAAAAAATTCTCTAATATATTTTCAGTTATACTTTAGGTTTTTCAGAGACATAACTTTATATTTTTTTTCTGTGTGAATTAAAGTAATCCAAGAATTTTCAGTCTGTATAGTACTATGTGAATAAAATCTATTTTATAAACTTAGCAAATCTATGAATTCAAATGATCTTCCTTGAATTTTTTTTTGCTCTATTTCATTTGTTGGAGGATGTTATGCATTTTTTAAGTGAAAGAACAAACTTGTGAGCTGTCATCTGTTGGTATCACATAAATTTCCTTTTAATATATCCCAAATAACCCCACTGCAACTTTATTGAATTCTCTCTTTAATAATGTTTGATTTATCAAAAAAGACAAGGATGAAGTGATAAAGCCTTGGAGAAAATTCAGATTAGTTTAACTAATTGGCTTCAGTGGACTTAGATTAGCAGCTAATATAAAGCACTTTTTATTTCAGCTATGCCACTGGCATTGCATTCCAGTTCTGGAGACAGTAAGCAAACTAGAAGTCAAACACATAATTGAAAATATTTGTCTGGTTTATCAGGAGTTTCCAGATTACCTTTAGTTGTCTTTCCAGCTTCCTAGTTCAGTAATCTTGTGCCAATAACCAGTGAACCAGAATTTTCTGCTGCATGAAATGTTACCAATTTTTTGATTCATCAAAACCAATTCAGTATAATTTCTGATTATTTTGCTATGATTGGCAAATATGAACATGGATTTTTACATGCATCTTGATACCTGACTGCTGTAATAGTTCCTGTCTGGGAATCATGAATAACAATAATGCAAAGCATAGTCCACATGAAAGAAATTAATAATGCATATGCATATGGGTTTTTTTTGGACCATTTTCTTCTATAATAAAACTCAGAAAGTCTAAGTAGTGTGACATAATGATGTGGAAGTATGGAGAAGGCAGGCTGTGAAATGTGCTGCTTTATACACAGAGTCTTGTCAAGGGTGCAGTACTACTGAAGTAGATGTTATGACCTTATTTAGATTTTAGATTTTTATTGTCAGGTTGTGTACAAAAAGCAGTTTTGTCTTTCCAAATAGATTTTGATTTTTGTACTGTGCAAGTTTTTCCTCGAACTGGCTTTTCTTTATGTTTTGGAAATGATAGAATAAAAATGTTTCCGTGGAGCAAGTGGTTTTAAGAAACACAAGCTGTACTAAAACTAAATTTAATTCAAACTCCATCTGATGAACCGTTGAAAGTCTAGGACATTAGGTGATGATGGAATATTTAGGAGGAAAACTGCAGTCCATGTGGGAACCTTTAGTGCTAGCAGAGAATACTGAATTACAGAAAGGCAACCGAGAGGGATAAGAGGCTGGAGGACACAAAGAATGCTGCAATGTTTTCCTACTTATATTTTTAATTTATATGGGTTACGATGTACAAATCTAAATGTCTTCTCATGACTTTAATTAAATATGAAAATTGTCTCAAAACTAAGTGGCAGAGATGTCCCAAGGGAAAGATCAGATATTGAACTATGCGATTTTTTGAAAAGTATCTTGCACAGGCTCATAAGGGCTAATGAGGACACAGGAAAGCATGACTACAAACAACTGAGAAATTTGTCATGTCTGTTTATTAGCGCTGTGATAACTTTGAGTGTCTAATTCATACTAATAAAATGTTGAAATATGGCCTATGAACTATATAGAAGACATATCTTCTACATAACAAAGCTGTTTCTTTTGCAGAACTACATGGTATTGTGGTTTATCCACTTATAAAGGAAAATGTTTTGGTGTCACGTTAGCCATGTTCAACACAGATCCAGTTCATTGTTTTGTTTTTTTTTTTTCTGCTATGTAAAAAATTCTGTCCTTACATTATACTTTGTGTGCCTCCAAACAACTTCTGGCTGATTACCTCCGCCCTTATAAATGAATTTGTTGGGTAGAACAGCACCAGATGCTTTCCAGAGATTCTGGTACTTTTCTGTTGTAGTTTTATACTTACCACTTCAGTAGTGAAGAGGAAAAGAAATTAGGTCATAATCTTCCTTCTGTAGATGCAGTTTTAATCTTCCTCATGCATTTCAACTCTGTGATCTTTCATTACTTTAGTAGTTCCAATATGCTACTTGCTATCAGGTTTGGTCACTCAGTTGGCCATCACATAGTTTATTATGGTTATGCTGTATTATTCGATTTTCTGCTTTCCTTTTCAGGATTGGCTAGTGCACCAATAATGACCTGCATTCTTGATGACTTGCTGTACTTAATTATACCATATAAATACTTTTGATCAATATGATTCCATCATAAAACTCTTGGTGCACTGAATACATTTAAATTTTTTTCTCACTCTCTATCATTGAATAAAACTCTCATCTTTTTCTGCCATTTAACATTTAATGGCTGAAGTGAGTTAATTGGATAGCCAAACTCCTTTAAAGCAGAGTATATGTTGAGATTGGGTGACACTGGCTATGAAAATCAAATATTGAACTGTCTCTGAAAAGCATTGAAACAAAGGCAGGAACAGCTATAATTCATTCTTCTTCAGTCACAATGTTTCAGATCTTGTTCTTCTAAAACATTGGAAATCTATTGAATTATCAAGATCTAGATAACAAAGCAAATGGAAAACTGTCAAATAAGTGAAAAGTATTTTCACTGTCATTCATTGGAACATGATAACTGATGTGGTTAAAAGGAGAAATTGATGTTCCTACCAGTAGCTAGGACATAAAGCTACGTATTTTGTTCTCCTGCTCGAGCCCCTACAAATGAAAAACCCAATGGCAGGAAAAAGTCTCTTCCCTGTAGGGGCTAAATTTAAATAAATAAAATAAATTGTCATTGAAAATGTCCTGATCATGGCAATGCTTGAATATTTAAGGCATAGAAAGGCTAAGGCAAAGCTATAGCTTTTGTCTGTTGAAAAATATCACGTTAAAGGCAAAGCAATCTGAGGAATGATTGTTGCTGTTAGTATTTTTACTTCAGGATGGACCTTCACAAGGTGAGAAATTGAAAGACAGAGAAAGAGGAGAACAAACCTAATAGCTGCATTAAACCAAATGGTATCTTCAAGGTGGTACTATAATATACAGCATGCTGGGATATCTTTCTCTTTTTGCAACAAGATTTTAAAGCCTTTCTTTTTTTTTTTTCCCAGCATGAAATCAAAGTTTCTCTATTGCTGTATTCCTGACAGCACCACAGTAGAAAGGTATGTTCCCTCATTTAGCAAAATAGCCTAATTAATGAGTAATTCTCTTTAGGTTAGAGTTTTGTTACTTATAGATATTGAAAACATAAAATGTTTTATTTCTTTGTATATAGAAGCAATTAAATATGCAATAGCTTATGAGTCCTGTAATTCCACTGAGGGCAAAGATATCAAGAAAGCATCACCGTGTATTCGAGGTAAGGTAAAATTTTTAACAATTTACAATAGCAATTTGAAAACAACTTTTTTCTCTTTAAAGAAAACTACCTAGGCAGGAATGATCTCTGCCCTATTCCTGTGTTTTCTATGGCTGTATGTTTATGCAATGTTAAAATCATGTAAATCATTTGCAGATAAGGCCTCCTGTGCATGAGACCCAGTGGTCCCCACACCTGTGAACTTCCCGAGGAAAAAGCACTTTCCCTTTGGGGCATTCCTGTGCTGCATGGGAAAATCACCTCTTGCTGCTTTTTGGTGAGAACACCACGTCTGGGTGTTGATGGTCCACCCAGCCCAGGGTTTGTTCTTTGTTAGTGGTAGCAGGAAACATGGTTCAGGGAGACGTCAATGAATTTGTTAATATGGAGAGAGAGAAACAAACCCAACAAAGCTGAGAGAATAATGGATATTACGAAATGTAATTCTTGTCAAAACTGATTTAGGAAAAACAGACAATAATTGAGATAAATGACTATGCTCCATTGCACCTCTTCCTCCCTCCTCCCCCTTCCCTCCCAGCACTACAGGGACATATGAATGTGCTTTTGCTTTTTTTAATGTTGGCTCTTTGTCAAGGTTACCATCACTTGACTTTCTGATACTGTGTTGTAAAGCTCTAGTCAAATTCCTTTGATGTTGTGTCTGGAATACAAGGCATGACTTCTACGGCTTCTCTTAGAAACATGCACTAACTGACTGGAAGCAGTCACATGCATTTCAATAAATGCAATCACTTGAGTTGTTTGAAGTTCATGTGACTGTAATGAGAAACAAATTTCTGCAGGCAGCAACGAGAGAGTCTCTATAGCAAATAGGAATGCTGGGAAACTTTGTATTGAAGAATGTAATTTTTTCTTGCATAGGTTTTAAGTGCGTTTGTTTTTTATAAAGGATCTCTTTCAATGTCAGTTCATTAATGTTATGAGACTTGGCTCAGAAATGTCTGAGCAAAACCAGTAGATTGTAACTGCTGGCATCTGAGGAGTCAGCCCTTAGTGTAGTCTCCAGGCTGGTTACAGTGGTCAGTTTGTGCTGCAGGGGGGTGAAGGCAGAAGGGACTGAGCTTCCCATTATGCTGATTTGCTGGAGGGGGATGTCCTTGATAGAGATGAAGTCAGTGTTAAAGGCAACCTTTTTCTTCCCCTGGAGTGAGAGAGGTGGCTCTGAGATGGCTCTGTGAACACGTATTGGTTCAGAATTTCTGAGCACTGGTTTGAATAACTAAGAAACCCAAAAGTATCTGATAGAAATTCAGAACAGCAACTTTTTAGAGATGCCTTCTAGGAAAAGGTTGTAAAGATGTATCTATGAGAATGACCTGACTTAGAGAAAATTAAATTAACTTCTCAACAATGCCAGATTTGGGCTCTGAGTCAGTAATGATCATGTGAGTAACTTCCATAATGCCACTTACTGAAGTGTGTTTTAAGAACTGGAGCCTTGGAAATTGAGGTCCATCACTTAAATGCAAAAATAAACACCTTCTAAAAGGCATTTCTAAAATAACTCGGAAAAGCAGCAGGTTAATTTTGATATGCAATACTGGCAGGGCATAGGGAGAAACTATCTGTTACCATTTCTCAACATCCGAAAGAAGTTGAGTGAGTACTGAAAGGAAATGCTTACTTGTAGCTGGGAAACGGTCCTCGCAGCTGGGCTCCTTTGAATGTGGGGCCTTACTTACTGGTGCTTCCTTTCCCCCTTAGCCGCAGTGTAGATCTGTGGCTTCTCCAGCTTGTGGATCCTATATACCTGATGTGCAGGTTAGCTGCATGCAGACCTGCCACACAGGACTGGAATGGCTGAGGCCCTGTGGGTATCTGTGGGAAAAGGTAGAAATGAGTTAGCTGTGTGAGCTTCACACTGTCTCTGCTGTGAAAACAGATGCCCTTTCTAAAGGGCATGTGAGTTCTCTGCTAAGTGATTGAGCTTGGGACAGAGAATGACTTTCTTCAACATAGCCAAACAGAGGGCTCTGTAGATTTTCATTGCTCAGTCTTCATGTATCCAAAATCTACTCATTCACGTCACGTCATTTACGTCCCCACTGCACTTTGAACTTCTCTCCTAATGAAGAACCCACTACCCCTATGTAAGCTGTCTTACAGAACTCTCCATCCTTATAAAGCCAGGGCCTAGGGCTGTCTCCATTCTTCCGCTGCCACAGCATCACCATGTTCCTTACCCAAACTTCTGCATTCCCATGTCCTGATACATGAGATGTGTAATCCCTTCTAATCCCTTCTAGGATAATCTCCTAACTCATAGCGCTGTCAAAGGACCCAGTGCTTTTGGACTCTCTGTACAGGCTTTCCAGAATCCTTGTAAACCACATCCAGCTTGAAGTTATGCAATACTGCAGAAACCAGTGTAGCAAGAACCACATCTAAAGAGATTACAGGTCCTCAGCCTCTCCCCCACTTCCCTGTGAACCTTGGTGCCAGGGGGCACAATATCTGATCTTCAGATAGCAATGTACATGGGATCCCCAAACTGCTGGTGAAGAAAGCAAAAGAAATTTTCCGGGGTGCTGCAGAAAGTGAGTGACCAAAGGTAAAATCCAGTGGCTGATCTGTGTCTTGCTTCTCCCAGCTTCTCCCTCCTTTGCTGACCACGCACTCATGCGCTGTACCTTCTGCCTTACAGCCCAGCTTGGATCCTTCACTTGGGCACTGGGGCTGGGAGCAGAGGGCTGTTCAACAGGCTTGGCCTCTTTGGAGGCCCATGGATTGTGAGCTGTACATTGGCCACTGCCGCACTGCACCTTCTCCACCCCCAGCATGTTATCCAGAGAGGGGTTTGTCCTTCAGGCCTTGAGATGATACCTGGTTTCAATCCATCCTTATTGCTAAATCACTGTGGCAGGAAACTATTTACATTTCATAATTACCTTAAAGTCTCATTACAGCAGACACCTGGTACTTGCCATCACATTTAAGGTTGCAAAACAGTTTCCATAGCAACAGCTGTCTCTGCACACCATAATTTTGTACACCATTTCCCTATTGGCTAAAAAAAATCCACAGTTGCTTTCTGTCCAAGGTTTAATTTTCCCATCAATCAATTCTGATTTAATTTGAGGTGAAAGAATATATTTCTTATTAGAAAAAAATAGCCCCCATTTTCTTCTGGGAAAAACTATTACAAAAATAGACAGGCTGAAGTATTGTTTGGGCTAAGAAAAAAGTTTGGTTTTAATTAAAGTTTTAAAGTTTTAATGAAAATTAATTTAAAGTTTTAATTAAAGTAAATTAATAACATGGGTTTATGAGGCAGTGATTTGTTTTTGTCCATTAAGTTGTACTGTTGTCTGTCTGTCCTTTGACTTGCTTGCCAGTTTTAAATACTTAAACATTTTCAAAAAGTAATAGCTATCTATCTTAATTTTAGCTTTTTTTGACACATAGTGTACTTTGAATCTTAGCTGTCCAAACAGTAAAAAATGATCCAGTGTTTTCCAACTACATCCTTTTCATATTAATGTACATGTAACATTGTTAGAATCGGTCAAAGCTAAAACAAAGCTGGGAGATTTGGAGCCTCTAGCTTTGAATTTATTCACTCTGACATGAATCAGACCCAAGATTTGCTGCTTTAAATGTTTTCAACTTAAAATTAGCAAAACATTGATTTTCTTCAGACTTAGACTTGTACTGACTCCTGAAGAAATGTACAAAGCAAATCTAGTTTGAAGAAAAATACCATTGTAGTTCTAAAGTGATTTGCATTTAACAAAATGAATTGTAAACTGATATAATCTTACTAATGCTGTTTCAGATCTCATTCTATCCATGTTCAACCATTGTGTCTTATTTTTATCATTCTTGGATTTCTCCAGTTTCTTAAGCTTTATGAAAACTCTTTGCATTGTCTTTTTGGAATATGCTGCATGGTCTGCTTTGTTCAGTTTGGTAGATTTTAATCAGTATAAATCCCATTTAAAGCATTTAAAGGATTTAAATTGTGGGCACATATAAAAACCCAAATTTGGGGCATAGCAAAATGTATTAGGAGTGAAGAGTTATTTATGTTCCTTTTATTAGTATATATGCTATGAATATTGATCTGGAAATGAATGGTCAGCTCTCAGATTTATTGACAGTTTCCTGTGCATCATGTTTGTGTCCACAGCAGCTGCAGCAGAATTACAGGCCTCCCATTGCACTTTCTGGTGCCTAGCAGTTCTGTGCACAGTGCTTCAAAAGCACAGCTTTCAGCTCAACCCCAAATGCCCTCTTATCCCACAGATTAGAGCCCAGAAGTAGTCTTTTTTCTTTAAAAAATGCAGTGCAGGTTAATGGCACATTTACATCTTGAGAGATCAGAAGAAAATAATGATACTATGTTTAAATTACTTTTATTCTTTGTGTATATGCATTACAATAACCTTCAATAATCTGAGGATATTAGTTTTATTGATGTCATGAAATAACTTCCTATTCAAACTAAATATATGTGCATCAGTTTTTATACTACAACACTTTTTGTGTGAGGGAATGAGTTGATGGAAATTATTCAGGTATAAGTAGAAAATTAAATGCATTGAATTACATACTGAAAGTGTGTGATAAAAAAACGGTGCAAAAAGTCTGTATACTAAAGCTGTTAATGTTAATGTAATATGACTATATTTTTTCATTTAACATTAAAATTTATAGCATTGCAATTTCAATGTATTCAAAATAATAGGTTGTAGAACTTGGGCTGCAAGTCTGAGATGGATTCAGTGTATTTGAAAGCTGTTACAATAATGATAGAGATTTTTGGAAGGAAATATCTTTCCCAACATACTTGTGATCTGGGAACAAATTTTGCTCCTAAAAGCACCAAAACACATACAGACTTCTAAAAAGACAAGTAGTCCAAATCTTATTTGAATAAATAGCTCATCAACTTGCCAATTCCAACATGGAATTAATGAACAGTATATTTTGGACAGTTACATTACACAGGAAATACCTATTTTTCCCATTTGTGTTAAAGAATATATTTTCCAAAGTATCAGAGACATATACTCAGTTATATTAAAATTCAATTATTTCTGCAATTTTGAACTATACCCCTTTAAACTGGTAATTCAGCAGCAGATTAGTAGAAAAAGGCACATTTACATTCACTTTTTTGCCCTTCTTTGCGTCCTCATCCATCAAGTTCAGACCTTCTGGTTTTTTATCATATTTTTATTGAAATGTTAATGTATAATATGAGAGTGCAAAAAGACTCTAAGAAAATGTGGAGAGAGAAAAATCACAGGCATCTAAAATAACATTCAGAATAACTGAAAAGAGTATATGGATCTTTTGCTACTTATGTTCAGATGCTGACTTTTAGAAGCTGATAATATTCCTAAACATCTGCTGAATGTGTCTATTCCTTGAGCCTGGTGGGTTATTATTTTTCCATTTTAGCTGAGCTCCTGGACTGTTCTATAACAGTAACATAGCTTTTTGTGGTCTGACACTGCAAATTATGTGGCAGTATTAAGCTATCTTTACTCTTGGTATTTGAATAACACAAGCAGGTCAATAAAATAGATGAAAGTTGAGGTTTACAAAGACAGGTCTAGCTGGAAAGACAAAATGATATGTGTTTCATATTCAACAGCAGGCAGAGTATTCCTATGAATATAGATATCTAGGGATGCTTTTGTTAATGAGAGAGAACATCAAATTAAATAGCAAACCAACACATTTTTCCTGCAAAAGAAGTCATTTTCCTGGGTGTGTAAGCAGCTTCTGCAATTTTCTTTAGTTTTATCATGACTACTTTTTTTGTGTAGTGTTTGGAAATGCTTTTTATAAGATGATTTCTCTTGGAATGACTGTCGTTAATGTTTGGAGCTTGACACTAGTGTTTGTTGTTTGATGTAGTGGTACCATCTTCTGACAAAGGCTTTTGATGAATGAGAATCACTTCTATAGTATTTTTTTTTAAAATAACATTTCCCATATAGTCAGAAAAAAACACATTCTTTAGATTTTAAAGGCAGTCAACATGCTGACCTGAGCATGGACCTCTGGATGATTAATTGCTATCTACATAACCTTCACTTACAGTATTTTGGACAAACTCTCAACTATTGATCCAGCCCTTGTTTGGTGCTAAAGAGCAGGATAACTGCCAGAAATAGGCAGGAATCTCTCCTCTTTGGGAGGAGTCTGTGGCAGAGGCATAGCTAGTCCACAGCTAGGAAGCTTTGGGTAATTTCTTATATCTCTGTTAAAAAACACTGTAGAACAACTGGCAGCAACTGGAAACATGTCCCTGAATATAGACTGTGTGAAGAAAGGTGGCAGGCCACCTGCTCAATCACTGCAGGATTTACAGCTGGGTTTTACACTAGCAAGACATGATGTGAGCTACACTGGTGGTCTGCCCTTACCTTTACGCTGGGAGATCTCTTAAGCAAGTTTTAAAAATATGAAATAGATCCTTTTCAATACTCCACATGCAAGCTTTTCATTTTAAGTTAAGTACCTCAGAGAAGCCCAAGTGGACTGCACTAACACAACTGTCTTTATCAAATTGCTATGTACCTTTCTGAAAAAAACCCACATTGTTTTCACAGGACCAACTTGCTCGGAAAACACCAATAATTATATTTTGACTGTTGAGTGGCATTGACGATATTTGAATCTGTGCTGCCAGCTACAAGTTAACTGTTCCAGGCTTTGCATAAGGCTGACCAGTTTCCAGTTCCCCAGCCACCACTTTTACTGCTTGCAACACTGCAATAACATTGGGAACATTTTGTACTTGAGGATTTCCTTAGCTTTTTAGGTTTGTTAAAAAAGTGTCAGTAGTTCAGAGAGCTTCTCAGCTAATTATCTGGGCCTGTTGATTTGAAACTTTGAAATTTTTCCAGATGCTGCCTTACATCTTATTTTATTACAGGTCATGCAGTGTTGTTTTGTTCACAGTCAGGTAGGATAAATATATTAGTGCTCTGAGGTA